>JAJHUR010099997.1:13997-38075 GCA_027495735.1 Lutjanus campechanus | reverse complement strand
AGAAATTAGCACTATGCATGAGCGAATGCAGGATCAACACTTCTGTGTATAAAGGGCTCCTTCCAAGGTAACAAAACAAAATGAATCTTATTTTTAGGCGATTATACACTAATGAAAAGATGCTTGAATATGAGATTTCTTTTATGCTTTATTTTGTCAATAGATCCACCAAAACCTTGCACACTGGACCTTAAAGCAATAAAACATTATCCCAATTCCACATTTTTAAATGTGACAATTACCTTCTTTCATCATCATAATAAAGTTAATATTTTGGTGTTTGTACTGTTGGTTGATCAAACACGTAAACTGAAGATGGCACCTTAAGTTTTGTGAATACATGATGGGCATTTATTGCTGTTTTTGGAGATTTGATATTTTGATCTGTTAATTAAAAAACTGATTCATTAATGAAAACAATCAATAATATAGTTGCTGCGTAATCAGAGCATCATGACTAGGGCTGCATGATATGGTAGAAAATATGCGATATATTGCAATATGATTCACAATTAGTGGGAAAGATCATGTTTGCATCACGATTGCCACTGAAAAATACTATTAAAATTATGATGATGTGACATTTGTTGTACCAAACAAATATGTTTTCTTACATCTGGAAAACAAGATTTGCTGGTACAGACATCTGTGCAGCTCTACAGTACTTCATTACAATGCTGTTTTGTGATTTCTGTTATGTTGCAATTAATTATACGGCTCTTCGTGCTTCAAGGATTTTGCTTTGTCCTTAAAAAATGTTACTCAGTCTTAACTGAAATGATTTAAGTCAAACTGCAAAAATAATCATATGTCTATTAAGATACCTGATTTGAAAGACATCTGCTCCCATCTGTGACACTAAAGGACAGTTCAAGTTTTTAGAAAATCTTTATAGATGCACCCCATGGTAAAACCTTTTTTTTTTTTTGCTGAGTAAACTCCTGTGTGAGGATGTATACACTGTGTTTGACTGACATATGCTTGACTCTCCTGTTAGTTTTGTTAGTCTGGTTGTACATGCATAAATGGCTGAAATAGACAGAGCTGAGGATCTCTGCACTTCATTTGTGCCACTGACATGCTGTGAATGTGTCCCCCCTCTGTGTATTTAGAAAATCACAGGCTCGAGTCTTCATATCAGAATCACTTGGTCCTCAAAGTATTAGTAGTGAGTATGAATCACTTATTTATGTTCTTCAACACAGCCAATTTCATCCTTCAGTGATCACACTGCAGCTTTTCTTGTCAACACTCCACTCATCATCACTGTTTTGACTTTTTTCCCCCACAGTTCAACTTCTTCAACTGTTTTGCCTCGCTATTCTACATCGCATTTGTCATGCAGGACATGGTGCTGCTGCGACAGGTAGGCTTACCATCCCTCCATCCTTCCTTTGCTCTTTTTAGGTTTCTTTTCTTCCTCCTCTCCTTCCCTTCACCCCTACATTTTTATTCTTTTACTTGATTTCCTTGTTTGTTCTATTGTTTTTTATGTCTTGGCTTACTTCTTTCCTTTCTTCTAACCTTATGCTTTTATTTTTCTTATTTCCTCAATGTTTTTACTAATTCCCTTTTTAGACTTTGTCCTCCTTGTGTTCTTTCTTCCCTCCTTCTCTTCCCCTTTCTTTTTATTTCTTTCATCACTATTCCATTCTGCCTTATCATGTTCCATTTATCCTTCCTTCCTCTGCTCTTTCCCTCTTTAACTACCCTACCTTAATTTTCTTTTTTGCTTTTATTTATGTTCCTTTTCCCATCATCCCGCTCCCTCCTTTACATAATCTTTTTTTCTTCTTCTGTCCCTCTTTCCATCATTTGTCCCCTTGTTTCACCTGGTTTTTGTGGTCATCTTCTGTTCTTCTATCTGTTCTCATTCTGTGTCCAGAGTCTGGCCACCTTGTTAATCACCAGTCAGATCTTAAACCAGTTCATGGAGGCCTTCCTGCCTTACTGGCTCCAGAGGAGACGCAACAAGAAGATGATCCGCAAAGTCCAGAAGAGCAGAACTCTGGAGGACAAAGAGCTTCCCCTGGAGGAGCAGGTCCGGCTGGAGGCTGACATGAGCACGTACCTGGTAGGTGAACAAGGTCTTTTCACTCCATTTTGGATAAATACCTTGATGTCATGACTTTTCTGTTCAAGAATTTATTCAGTTCACAAGACAAACGAGTATTATTTCTCCATTTGTGCGTGTGTCAGATTTTCTTTATACAGCCCATTATCACAAATCACAATTTGCCTCAAGGGCTGTGTAGATCCATATGTCTGTGTGTGCTTCTTGCTCTCTCAGGGCACATTTGACGACTACCTGGAGCTGTTCTTGCTGTTTGGTTACGTCAGTCTGTTCTCCTGCGTCTACCCTCTGGCTGCTGTCCTGGTGGTGCTGAACAACATCACAGAGGTTTACTCCGACGCCTTCAAGATGTGTCGCGTGTTCAAACGACCCTTCTCTGACCCCGCAGCAAACATAGGCGTCTGGCAGGTGAGACACACAAAGACTTTGAGGGTGTTTGTGAAATGATACGTCAGTTTGCTTCAGCTTCAGGATTTGTCTTAAGTTTCAGACAGTTGGTGTTATTTCAGGAAATAAAAAAGTAAAAACAAGACCTGATGTTTTTTTTTTGTTTTCCAAGTGCAGACCAGTACAAAGGCCCCCCCCCCGAGAGACAAAATATTTACATTATTTTTAACATGTTTTCCTGATCTGAACAGCGCTAGTTGATTGATAACAAGGTATCACTTACTCCAGGTTTCTATCTTTGAAAACAAGTCACTAACTGTTGCCGTCTCTCTGTCTCTCTGTCCAGCTCGCCTTTGAGGCCATGAGTGTGATTGCTGTTGTGACCAACTGTGCGCTGATCGGCATGTCCCCACAAGTCGAGGCTTACTTTCCTGAATCAGAGACACAGCTCATCCTGTGGACAGTGGCTATTGAGGTAATTTATATGCACAAAGAAACGCCTGTGTCTGATCCCAGTATCCACAGTATCTGTCTGCATAGTAACAGTAGTTGTGTCGTTGTCACACAGCGTCTGTGCTGTATTTTGCAGCACATCAGTGGTATCCTACTGTAATTGCTTCAGTGTGACTGATAATAAAACAAGACTCGGCTTGTCTTGTATCAAAACAGCAGGAATAGCTTCAGCCTATAATGAGCAAGGACAAGTCAAGGCAAATTTTTCAAAACTAGAATGTCCAGAGTGAATTCACAGGGTTGTTATAGAAGCCAGAAATGAAAATTCAGTCATTATCTACTCACGCTCATGCTGATTGAAGGTTGGGTTTGTTTTTTAGTCCACAAAACACTGCTGGAGTTTCACAGGAAAACAGCGCTGCAGAATCTCCCAAACAATTATGAATGGTGACCAGTTTTAAAATGGAAAAAACAACAGAAAAAAGCATAAAATGCCTCCATACTGCCCCTCTAGTGTAATCCAAGCCTCCTAAAGCCTCAACATGCCATTTTCTTGCACATGCACACTGCCACACCACCCACACCCAGCACATGAACGTGGCTCCAAGCTAAAGATTTAAAGTGAAGATTTAGGCTAATGGTGTAAATGACGTCTTTCAAGTCAACATGGCATCTTGGAGCTTTAGGAGACTTTGATTACACCAGAAGAGCAGCATGGTGACATTATATATATTTTTTGGTTATTTCTTAAGTTTGAAAACTGGTCACCATTTGCTTCAATTGTTTGGGAGATTCTACAACGCTGTTTTCCTGTGAAACTCCAGCAGTGTTTTGTGGAATAAAAAATTAAACCCGACCTTCAGTCGGCATGAGGCTGAGTAGATAATGATTTAATTTTCATTTCTGGGTGAACTATCCTCTTGATTGTTATCCACTGTGCTCTGGATGCACTACCTACCAAACCCTGCAGTGTGTTGCATTACAACCACTGGAACCTACAGGGGTATAATAACATGAGTTTGGTACAGACCTCAGTACTTCTAAGGGTAATGACCAAATTACAGTGGTTCCACAGAGTACCGATTCTCATTAAATCAACTGGTACCAAATCTACCAAACCTGAGAGTTCATCTGGGTGACTTTGAGTAACTTAGAGTGTGGAGACAAAGAGAAAAAGTGAGACCATGTCACCCCTGCAGCTTGTTCGAGTGACAGTGAGTCAGAACCAGACATACAGCTTTCATGCAGAAAGGCTGTGGAAAGTCAGGCAATAATGAAGAGCAACAAAGTCCCCATGAGGAGTAGGCTCTGGTGGATGAATGGGTTAATCATAGGACTTTCACGCAGGAGACTGGAGTTTGGCTTCCATCTTACTGTTCAATCTTATTGTTGACTTTGTTGCAGTTTGGTTAGGTTTAAGTAACATAAGTACTTATTTTGGTTTAGACAACAAAGGTATTTGAAAAGTAAAGGAAAAGATCAGGGTTTGGGTTAAAATAGTCTGTTAACCACTTGTTAGAAAGCCCCTTCTGGCAGAAATATTTAAAGGCTCACTTCTCCCATGAGTGAGTCAGTGCACTGGTGAGCCCAAAGTGGTTACAAACATGGTTACACTTTTCAAAACAAAATATATCTAAAAGCCACAGTAGCTGCAGCTAATGTTGGCACACCTGTAGCAAGAGCTGAGATGAGGCACTTTATCGACATCTTCAGGTAAATAATTAGTTAGCTGGATAAGTGGATGTTGGAGATAACTGGGCTTTTTTTCAGTATCTTGGTTGAAGTTAGCTTCTGAAAAGGGGTATTGTTGTGTACCTGTACCAAATTACCTGCGTGGGTTCAAATATGAATGGCACCTCACCCTAATTACAGCCAAATGGGAAAACAATGTACATTAGAATCGAATACACCAAAAGAATTCCCATTGGGCCTGGCCAGCTGATTGGTCCGGTGTGTCAAACGCCAAGAGCTGAAGAAATCTGTCAAAAACCAAAACTGATAACAAATTTTTAGTTAAGAAAGGTTTGTCAATATGAAAAAATTGAGTTATTGGAGGAAATTAGTGTATCCTCAACTGCACTACATAACTTCAAGGGCTGATGAAGATTTTTGCTCACTAGATGGAGCCAGAGTCCAAACTAGATCTACGTGGGCAAGAGATGGAGGGAGGGGGAGAGAGAATTTGTGTGCATAAATGCCTTTTGCACTGTGTATATTCCTGTCAGCCTATCATTGTTGGGGCCTTTGTGTGTGTGTGTATTAATTCCAGCATTTCCACTCCAGATTCTTTCTCTCCTGAGTCTACCTCTATTAACGTTTGCATCAGCCCGCTCCTCTTTTCTCTGCATTCTATTCAGACAGCACAAACACTGACAAACACAACGCCTAACACACACATGCACACACAAATACACACACACACACACACACACACACACATACACATACTCCTCATGCCTCCAGAGAAAAAGCTGAAAATAACAGCACAAACAGAGAAATAGCAAGGCTGTAGTGAATAGGGGGGTGCTGCAGTGTGGAGAGGTTTCTTTAGGACATTCACAGAGAAAACATTTGTATGTTTGTGCTGCTTTAACAAGCTCACGAGGGATGATTGTTCTAACCATCTAGTTATGTCTCAGACTGTTAAAAGCTCTAAAAAGTCCTACTGTACGTCACTGTACAGTCAGTCTCTGCTGATGCTGAGGCAGAAACTGGGTCATATTGATCTTCTGCATGTTTGATTGAATGTGTGGTCTGCACACACACACACAGCTGAACGATAAACTCCACTCTTTATCGAAAAGTTGTTCACTGTGTGCGTTTCATCTTCTTCAGCAGCTGTCAGGATAACCCAGTGTTTGATGAAACCTTCCTTTGGTGGGAGTTCTCTTTTGGTGAGAGATGGATTGAGTTGTTTTAGCCTCGCTCTGCCTCACAGGCTACTGCAGGTTTGGTGCGCTGACTGCCAGGTGTGTATTTTGTTTCGGAAACGCCCATCTGAACAGACTTCTGTCACTGTTATTGTTTTTGTATTGAGCGTTTGCACTGTAAGAGAGATGAGTGGTTAGAGTGAAACCTGTTCCTTTTATATTTCTATGTTATTCTAAGTGATTTAAAGTCATATATATATATTTTTAAGTGTGGTCGTACAGTATAAGGTGCTTATAGTCAGCAACTCCAGTGTTCTTCAAGGTAGAATTACTGTTTCTGTCAAAGAAGCGTGGTCTTTTTTTTTTTTAGGTGGCTAAAATACATTTTGCTGCTGACTCTGTCCACACCAGTACGTTGCTTACCTTCCTTCACTGTTACTCCTGCTGATTCTCCAAACCTGGGGCATGCCGTCCTCCATCTACTGTAGACATTACACTGACCCTGGATAAGAACCTCATACAACCCCACATCAAAAAACCCGAACTATAACTTTTAGCTCATCCTCATTTTGCTGCAGACTCCCTGGGGGCCTTTTATAAAAGTAAGTCTGCAGGCTCCACTGTGAGAGTCACAGGTCTGATGTCAGTGTGTGTGTGCTCCATTGACAGCAGCCCTCAGCTTTTTACTTCACTGGATAACTTTTTGCATTCTCAGATTGGATTAGTGAACACAGGGACCCACAGCATGTGACAGCTGCATGTTTTAAAGGTTTATACACATGCAAAAGGTTAGTTTATACTTGTGATAGTTGAACAGCAAGACTAGATGTCTACAGTCATGCTTGCGGCTCTGTGTGGTTGTGCTCATGTTAACTTGTGTTAGTGTTTATGTGTTTGTTCAGAGCATGGTGGTTTGTTTTGGTAATTGTCATTTTTGTGCTGCTTTATAGGTTTAACCATGGGTGAGGTAGCCAGTGCATTTCTTGACTCCAGCCCCAGATTCATGTCCCCTGTTTTTATGACCAATTCAAAAATGACTTAAAAGCCTCTTTCTGTCCCTAACTGCACACCGCAAAGCATAATAATTATACCATTTCTGTATCCGCCTCTGAGACTGATATTGGATTGGATTAGTCATATCTTGAACATCTGCACTAAATTCAGTCCAACCCATTCAATGGTTGCAGACACATTTCTGGGGCTGCAACTAATGATTCCATTATCCATCGATTATTTTCTTGATTAATCGATTAGTTGTCTGGTCCATAAAATGTAAGAAAATGGTGAAAAATGTTGAACACTGTTTTTGTTCACAACACAGAGATCTTCTGTTGACTGTCATAGAGGAGTAAAGAAACCCATAAATGTTCACATTGGGAAAGTGGAACTTTGGACATTATTTGGACTTATTTTCAATTCAAAATAGTTGGTGAATCATTTAATAGAGCAGCACATTTAATTGATTCATGGATTCATTGTCGCAGCTCTACATATTTCACTCAAAACCACAAATGTGAACCTCATGGTGGTGCTAGAGGAAAAGTCAGGCGACCCACCAAATTCATCAGGATTCACAAACAGTGTGTTAACTACTATATATTTCCACTGAATTTCGTGGTGGCCCATCTGGTAGCTGTTAAAATACTTCAGTCTCGACCAAAGTCGACCAACTAACCAACACTGCCATCCACAGAGCTATGAGCATCCCTAGAAATAGGACTGTATCTCAGGAATGATAGATTCTCAGTGGTCTGACTCAAAAATACATTTTCAGTGTTTCACAGTTGTATAAGTTAGTTTGCATTTGTACAAAACACTACTCAAACATACAGACTGAAATTCAAGTATTAATTTTTAGGATCACTTTGGTTTGATTGACGGCTGAGCTCTGCTTGAGATTGAGTCGATCAGCTGTGTGGGCGAGAACTCGAAAGTACGGTGCCAACCCTGATCAGGCCAGCAGGGCTGGGTGATATGGGCAAAATCAATTATCACTATATTTTTGCCCATGTTGCTTGATATTGATATTGTGACAAAATGGTAGGGACGATTATTGGTGCTTTCACAAAATATGAACATACTGAGATTTTTAATGACCAGTCATCAGCAATGTAGATATAATGACCAAGTGTGTAAAGATAAATAGTAGAACAGCCAGAAAAATCTGGTGAGTTCAGAAAATTACATCACTTTACTGTAATGCAGCCTTTAAAACCAGGAAAAGACAACATTTCTGCCATATAGTGATATAACAATATCCACAATCTAAGATGACATCTTGTATCATTTCATGATATGATATAATATAATATCAATATATCACCCAGCCTAACAGGTCAGTTGCCATGATATTTGCTGAGCCCTTGATGCTATATTGGAGGTAAATTTTTTATAACATTTTTTATCATTTTAATGACATCATGACCTTTAGTGCTGTCCTGAGGGCTAACTTTTTATTTTTAATCTCACTGCTGGTGAGGCTATAAGGATAACAGAATCATCAGTATGTTGATTGCTCAACATACCATCACTTGTGTGTTGTTGGAGTTTGGTTTAAAATACAGACATTAGGAGCTGGCAGCAGAGCTTTAGACTTTCAGTCTCATTGATTAAAAAGAGGATGGTAGGGAAGTCATGCACTCCTGCGCTAACAGGGAGCATGCCACCTCTCATCCGTCCCCACCTCCTTCAAACTGTTTCCTGGGCTGAGCAGAAGTGAACATGACTTTTTATAGCAATAGACTGCGCGCTGGCCCCAGGGATGATTCTCTCTGTTTGACTTATACTCTGCCCCTTCACCTGAATAAGGAGAGGAGGCGGCGCTGCTCTGGCGAACACAGGCAAAAAAAAAACAAAAAAACACTGGGCAGCTCACAGCATGTGTTGGGTTATTACTCTCGTTTTCTGTGTGGTCATGTGTGTCAGCGATCCATCCCACCACAGCATCCCGCACTTGCCGACGTGCTGGATCAGTTAGACCTGTCTGTGCATACGTCTGCATGTGCTCTGCTCTTCCACAGGCCTGTGATGGACGGCTCAGATCAGAGTGGAGATAGGCGGGGTGGAAAAGAGTCGGCAAATGAAATGAAGGCGGAAACAGACAGGAGGGAGGAGACGGAGAAACAGTCAGAGAGGAAAGGGCTGAGAGAAGAAATATTAGGTCTTAGGAGAGAGAAGAAGTGGAAGATGGATTGAGAGAGGGAGAGAGAAGCAGTGCTTGTGTGTGTGTATGTGTATGTGTGTATGATGAACCTGAGTCACTAGCTGATTGTACATCTAAGCACGTTCCTGCCTGTTACCATCCAGCACATTTCCTAGAATAGAGCGAGCAGGCTATTAAAGAGATGGGACAACAAGAATAATGAGAGCCAGCTTTTATAATGTTTAGTGTACCAAAGGGGAGCTACACACAAACACACACAGATGTTGCTTATTGACACAACATCCAATGTATTGCCATTGGAGAGCCACTTTTTATCTAAAGCCATTAAGAGGCCTGTGAGTGCATGCATTTTTAAGTAGGGCCACCTCCAGTGGGAATAGAACCTCTAACCTTGACTCTATTAGTGCCGGGCTTCAGGCGGACAGAGGACCGCAAATGTGTTTTTCATCTAACAGTTTAAAATGTCTCATGTCAGGTCGGTCATTATCTTTGCAATTGTTTTAATCTCCATTCCTCAAAGAGAGAAAGATGATTCAAACAGCTGAGGGTTAAAATCAAATCACTCAGCCCGTCTTATCTTGGTTATGGGGTTGGGGTGGATGCAGGCAGCGGGAGGGTGGGAGGGAGGGCAGCGCCTCGTCGCTTTCTTGCAGCGGTGCTATGATACCTGGGTAATTACTGTATAGGGCTTACACACATGGGTGAGCAGTAACCAGGCAACCGGCCAGCCTGCTACAGAAACAGACAGAGACTTTCTTTCAGTGTCACGGGTCTGTCTGTTATAATCTACTCATTTCAGTACAACAGAACAGAAACTCTGAACCGTGCCTGTTCACAGAGCCCCAAACATGAAGGCAGGCACGATCAAGACCTAATGACAAGCACAGCACATTGAGGGATTTGTCATTTTTTTGTGCTATTGAAGTTGAACTTTACAACAAGCAGGCGTTTTTTTGTTGGACAAAACTTTTACCACAGAAAATCTGAATTGTGTTTTTTATTAGCTGGTATGGTATAATTGCATGCTGCGGATTTGATTTGTTGACCTCCTGGACTGTCATAAACCAACAGCGAAGGGTTTCTCATCAGTGTTTGTCCATCTGTGCCAAAAAGAAAGCAAAACAGAAGCATCTTTGGATCTGCAAGCTGAACTAATCTGCACATAACACAAGTCAGGCTTGTCAGCTACTTTCAAAGCCTTTTTTAACTTCTCTTTTAAAAGCACAATATGTAAGGTCTGCTGGCTAATATAAAGCTAATATATCGTCTATTGACACATCCAGCAGACATGAAACAACATTAGCTCTTGTTTGGTGTCGTGTTTCTGTCCACCTGATGAATCTAAGTCCAGTACTCACTCTCCTTTTAGCTCTGCTTTTGGTCTCTATCAGATCTTGAAGGAAATTACTAAGTGTGTCTGTCTGTTGTTTGGTACTGAGCAGGTAGTGTACAGTGGGTTTGTGTTGAACTTTTTCACTGAAAACAGCTGCCTGCTGCTGCTATAAAGGTGGTTGATGAGAATGAACCAAGCAGTCAAGTTATGAGCCAAAAAAACAAACAAACATACAAATCAATGAGCCAGAAGACACTAAAACACCAATCCTGACCTGTAGGGCTGAGTCAGGTTATAATTCTCTGTGTCTTCATCACTGCGAGTAACAGTTTTCTCAGTTATCAGGATTCATTGTCAGTTTTAAACTATGGTTTAGTGCAGTTTTAAAGTGGTATAAAGACGTACAGTTTTAAATAAACGGTAATCTATTGAAGGAAACGCTAAGTAAGGCTTTATTCATTAAAGGTTCAGCAGGCTGATTTTAATTACAGGTTTTTTTATTAGCTTTCAATTGGCTTTAGTGTAAAAGGTTAAATTGTAATTCTGTTAAATGAAGTCTAGACTAATGTCGTACAGTATAATTTCAATTTAAGAGAAATAGCTTATCATGATCGTAGCTGCACCTGGTAATAAAGGTGCTCATGTGTGCCACTTTGATGTGGGTTTGTCAATGTGTCTGTTTCTCCGAGGATATTTTCAGCAGCCCACCGCACAGTAATCTCATTACACTGTTTTTCCGATAACCAGATTAGCTTCTGATTCACCCACTGGCAACTGCAAAAGCATCAGACCTGGACTCACCAATTAACTAGCCCAGCCCGGGCATCCTTATGTGTGCATTGGCTTTGCATTTACTGAGTAGGCTTGGAACGCAGTGTACCAGGCAACTTAATCTTTCACCCTCACCTTATATAACAGGATGCCCTCACTGTACAGGTATTAGTTTGTAGGGAAACCATGTCTGTGGCCATGTTTTGTCTTTTTTTTTCATTTTACCCCCAATAAAGATAGAATAATATTGGCTTTGGCTTAGTAACAATTAATTTTGAGTGACATTTCCCTATACACTCCATTTAATCATAATAGAGAAATATTTCTTTGATTAGATATGAGTGAAGGATGTCTATGGTTTATGTAGAGCTGTCATTAAAGCTGCACTGATCAATGTTTTTATAATTACAATGGATGAAATAACTATGTGTGATGTAAAATGTGTCACTCATAGTGACAAACCATTGACATATGTAAAGATGTACGACATGACAGCTTCTCCAAAGTGAAGCCCAAAAAATCTCAATTGCCCCCTTGTGGCTGGCTGTAGTATAAGCCCTAAACCCTGCCCCATCCATGTTAGCAGATGGGACATGAGTCAAAGTAAACAATCAAAGTACATGTCAATTAATCTTTTCCAAAGATCAGTTTTATCATTTTAGCTAGTTCTTATCACACTGATATATATTCAAGTGCTCATTATTCTCATCAGATTGGTTTTCATTTGTTATTTGTTGCTGTAAAAACGGGGCTTCACAACATGATTGACAGCTGAGGTCTGCTTGCAGTTGTCTCAGACAGGTGGGCGGTAGTGTTGGCAAAAGTATTGATTTATAGTGGCCTGCTAGCTCAGTCAGTAGAGCGTTCGCCCCGTGTACCGAGGTTATGAGTCCTCTGCAGCGGCAGTGGAGTTGGACTCCCGCCTGCGGCCCTTTGCTGTACATCATTCCATGACTCTCTCTCCCCATTTCCTGTCATATCTTCAGCAGTTCTATCAATTAAAGGCATAAAAGACCCCCCTCAAAAAGTATTGATTTATCAATGCACATAGACTATGAATATTTGAAATACTTTCAATACTCATTTTCTGTAGTATGGATGCACTTGTACCAGCTGTTGTTTCTCGCTCTCTCTTCTCTCCGACAACAAGTTTACACACAGACACACACACCGCGGCAGTGCACACATAGCTCCATCTTCCTCAAGTAGGGTCAGAAGTAAATTACCTTAGATGATGTTGTGCTTAGTACACAGTTTTGTCAACTTTATTTAATTGCTAAGATAAGTTAATTAGATAGTTGTTGCGTTTGAGGACTTGGTCAACAGAGAAAAGAAATAAACGTTCCTGAAAGAGTTTGGTTTCTCGTTGTCGTATTTATCTTTAAAAAAAAAAAATCTAAACTTTTATGCCCTCAATGTTGTGTCACTGTTTCCTCTGGTATCAAAAATCGTTTTGAATGTTGATATTTTTCTAGATTTTGTATAAAAGTTCCAGAAATTCCAGTATCGTGACAACCCTAATAGGCGTTACCTCGATACTGTGGCTCCTGGTCAGTACTTCGCAGTCTCTGGCTCCAAATGGCATCACCAGCACAAGATGGTAGTGCTCATATCTGGAGTATGTAGGGTTCATTTTTGTACAGCTGAGGGAATTGGATTCATGACATCTACCTATTTACACTCAATGTGAGAAAGCCACATTATGGAAGTGTCACTTGACTCTGCAGATCCCCTCAGCTCTGTGGAACATTTTAGCATTTAGTTTTGGTTTTGCTGCCTAACACTTAATTGCTTTGCCTCTCTCGCTGCTCTTATTTTTCTCATTTTCAGCATTTAACATCAGTGTTCAATGAAAACACTCCAGTGGCAAACAACAGACGCAGTTAGCAGCTAGCTGGTGAACATATTGAAGCATTCAGCAGCCAAAGACCCCGATATTTCCATCATTTGTTGGTTGAGACCACACCATAGTTAAGAGGAAATATTGCCCAGAAACACAACAAAATGCTAATTTCAGTTAGATGTGTAAATAAGCCACTGTTAGCTTACTTTGCTAGCACCTTCACCAACCTTATTAGGAAATGATATGCTAGTGTTGTCTTTACAGCTTTTCTTGCTGCCCTCAAGTAGTCCAGTAAAAATTGGTTGGTTCTGCTTAAAAGGACCAGTGTGTAAGATTTAATGCCATCTGAAGGTGAACTTGCAGATTGCAACCACCTAATCTCATCCTCCTCTTTAAAGCATCTCGAAGAAGCTATGATGATGGCTTAACTTGAGAAAATGTTACCCACTCCCTCTGTAGATATAAACAGCTCATTCAAAGGTAACAAAAAACAACAATTCTTGTTTTCAGGTGATTATACACTAATGAAAACACATTGAATGAATATTATATTCTATTTCTGTCATTTTCTGCCAATAGATCCCCCTTAAGTTTGCACACTTGACCTTTTAAAACTCTGCCATGGTGACAACCGTTTTATTCAAAGTTTGTTTCTCAAATGACTAATCTTTATTTTGTTGTGTCCTCATGGCTGCCCTCTTCAGACACACCTGATCAGGTTTGTTGGTACTTTGATCAGTTCCATAAGTAACACCAGATCCAGGAAAAAGAAATGGAGTGAAAACTGTAGTGACTCCAGAGATTAACATGCCAGAGAGTCTGAGTTTGAATGACATACGGTATTCTGCTCATGTCAGATCACACATGAAATGGCAGCATTAGTAGTTCCTCATCAGTTGGATTGATGGTGGATTGAAATGCTAATTTTCCAATTAACAGTGAAGGGGTGTCATGGTAACAGCATTAAGTGCTGAATACTGAAGAGTGGAAATAGCAGTTGCACCGTGGTCCTCATGATTTGTGCCAGTCTTGACAGCAGTGTAGCTGCGTGCTCTCCAAGACTTGTCTGCTCTCATGTTTTAAGATTATAGCCTTCAGGTTAGGACACCAGTTATCTCTGGGGGTTATTATTCTCATTAGCAAAATGGCTAAAATAACATTTAGGATGGTACTTTTGTCTTGAGCATAACTCAGTCATTGTGAATGCACAGGAGGAGACATGGCGGATCATACAGGTGAAGGAGAAGATCAGTCAAGTTCCTCTGCCAGTTTTTGTTGTATGAACTCTGTATGGTGACAACAATGACAATACCTTTCAAACTGAATGTTTGAAGTTCCATCACATCCATTATAACACACAGACAGAATTTATTGTCAGACCTTGAAAAGAACAACATTTCACATTCTCCTTCCAGCCATAACCAGGCGTCCTCTCAGTCTCAGCCTAACCTTGTGCTGCTGAACACTCAGAAATATAAATTAGACTTGAATAGCATTAGCAATCAGCTAAGAGCTGGAGTGTTTGTTGTGCACTTTCAATCAATATGACAAGTCACTAAGATCAGGGATTTCTTCGCTTGTTCTGCTTGTTAATTAGTGAAGCCGCTGTGCTGACTGGAATGACAAAACCTCTTAGTCTGTGCTTCTTAAAGCCAGAAATGTTGCTCTTGTTCCTGTAAAAATCCTTTGTATAAATGGCAAAGAATAGACCTTTAGTCATTAACTGCTCTTCTTGGAAGTAAATTGAGGCGCCACAGTTTTTCCACAAGTTTTCTAGTAACTTCATGTAGCGATACCTGAGCACAAATAATATTTAACGTCCTGGCTGAAATACGAGGAGAGATGCCTGAGAAACATCACTGGACTGGTAGTATAGGTCCATTCAGATGACTACATAAAAAAGTTTTCTACATATAGATTAACATAGTTGCTGTAAGCTAATATTAAAGGGAAATTCTGCACTTTTCATTTGGATGCCCAGTCAGTGTTTATGGTTGATGGTGGATGTCAATTGAGGCAATAAATTCCTCAGTGTGTGTGCTATATTGACCAAGACAGCTGAGTTTCTCTGCTCACAGAGCCGTGCCAGCAGTGCCTACATGTACCTGGATGCGTTGTGTGCGAGCCAGTGAACAACTTGAGTGTCATTTACTTTCTCAGGAGTGAACAATGCACATGTGCACATTCATTAGTTGCACCCTGATCTTTTCAGTTCACTGTTCACCAAAAACATGTGCACTTTCAATGAATGCCGCTCTTTAAGTGTCTTAATGCCCAATATTGACTGTGACATCATTGGATGCAGGAAGAACAACAGATTTTGTAGCAGGAGAACTCAGCTTCTCTGTCAATGTAGCACACTGAGGAATTCACATTTACCGTCAACACTGACTGGACATCCACATAAAAAGTAGCGAATTTCCCCTTTAACAGTAGTGTTTGTGAGGGCTGCAATGCTAACCTGTCTTGTTGGAGAAAATATTAGACCTGAACATATTACCACCAGAAGCATATGACCATTCGTCTTACCCAAATCACTTAGTTTGATAAGGCTGAAAGCCATTTCAGTGGAGCAGTCTGCCCTCTTATCTGCTCTCACTCTCACACCATTTGTTCCATCTACAGTAGAATACACAAGTCCATTACTATGATGAGGAAAAGGGTACTGAATCAAAGGAGCTGATGGCAGTTGGCCATCCTCCAGATGGACTGGCACAGGTGTGTGTGTGTGTGTGTGTGTGTGTGAACTGTGTTAGCTCAGCACACATGTAAGCGAATGTGTACCGTCATCTTCATGGGAAAACACACTCCCTGCTGATTCAGACATGTGCAGCTCAGCTGTTTCTGATCCCCAGAGCTCTGACAGAGGAGGGACGCTGAGATCTGACAACGTGTTTCCTCAGAGAAAACATTCGAGCATGCAGTAATCTGTGTAATAGCTCATATGTTAACCAGTTACCCTGTGGGTTACCTGCTCATATGTGCCCTCATATATTTTCCTGTAAATTAATAAATCAGCAAAGCGTTGCTTTCTGCAATTTTCAAATCGCAGCAGGTGTAATATTTGTTAAAAATGTGTATCAAGAAACTTTTAAATGAATGAATGTGGTGAGACAAAGATGTCCTGCACATCAGAGTCTACAGACTTGAAAAAACATCTTAATCTGGTACAGAGGCCTGCAAAAAATCACATCATAGTCATTTTAACATGTTTTTTAATCAAAATGAAAATAATGATGCAAATTCTAATATGACAAATGGTAACACAATTGCAATATCAGTGAAAATAATCACAATTAGATATTTTTTTCAAAATGGTTCAGCCCTAGTTTGGATTTTAAGAAGTCATTTACAATATAGTGTTTTTCATTGTGTTGGCTCCAGCTCATTGGATTTAATATGATACAATACCTGTGACGTTGAAGGTTTTCTCTCTTTTAATGGTGTCCAAATAGTTATGTAGTGCACAGTGTAAGAGTCACATGACCCTATTTTAATCATGCAAGTGCAATGACATGAGCAGGTCTTGAGTGCACCGACTGTGTGGGTGTCTCCACCTGCTATTTTGGTTGGGCTGAGTGAGTATAGATCAGATGGTGTTGGGATTAATAAATACACCCAAGCAGTCACATATTAAAAGTGTGTAAAGGAAAGGGGAGTTTTTCTTCTAAACACATTATACATGTTAGAAAATAGCTGCTGAAAACACAACGTGAGAATGATATAGTACTGAACTGTGAATTTAAACCGGTAAACTGTTTGCAGTTTCACAAAATCAGAATTTCTGTGTTCAGGATTTCCCAGAGTCTCTCAGCATTATATAAGCCCCATGAACTGACACACAGAGCCCCCCCCCCGATTGATTTTTGCAAGGATCTGTATCAAACAAGGATCTGTATTAAACAAGGATCTGTATCAAACAAAGATTAAGTTAATTAAGTTTCTTAAGTCTGTAAAAACATGATGTGTAGGCTAGGACATTTCTGAAGCACAATACTTAGTTTAAAATAGTAGTTTAACACACATTTTGCATTTAACATACATTGTTCCTCCTGCGATTAGACCATATTGCGATTTTGACACAATTTCAATTAATTGTTCAGCGCTAGTTTTCACCTAATCATCTAAAAAATAATGATTGTTCTGTTTTATATCTACTGAAAGCACAGGTAAGTATGAAAGTGAGGCAACTTGTTTGCAGTCTGCAAGCTCACCACCAGAAGCTGCTAAATCCTACACGCTGGTCCTTAAACCAAACTGCTTTATTTCTTGTCCTCATTCAGCTTCAAGGACATGTGTACAGAGGCTGTCTGTCTTACCATGACACGCCCCTTCTCCTCTTCTGTCCTCTCTGATTTTACAGCACTACACTTCATGAAGGACACCATCCCATAAAAACGTAATCAAGTTAGGCTGATATCTCTTTCAAAGCCTGTTTGCATCCTTACTATATATTTTTAAAGGATGCAAATAAAAGCTGAAAAAAAATATTTTAATCCCTGTGATGTGTCTGTTATGTTCTGATTTCAGCACATGCTGCTGGCCTCCAAGTTCATCCTGACCTTCCTCATCCCAGATGTTCCCAAACACATCCAGATCAAACTGGCCCGCCTGGAGTTTGAATCACTGGAGGCCCTCAAGAAAAAGGTAAAACCTGAATGCACGGTCCCTGTATGGATGGAGGCAAGCTTCAACAGAAAGTCACTCAAAAGTCACTGTGAACACAGCAAAAACATCAACGATAAAGGAAAGAAAAATACAATACAGGTAGACAACTGCAGACTCGCTTGCAGTGGACGCTTTGTATCATAAATATGTGGAAATGGGAGAATACTTAAAAGATCAAGGCAATATGAATGTATTGTAAATATAACAAAAACAGTATCTGCAAGCAACAATGAAAAGAAACCCATCAACAATATGTATGTATATGTAAGAAAAACATAAATGATAGTAGCAGTTATAATAAAAAAAAAAAATCTACTTATGAAATCCTTCAGCAATCAAGATGCTGGAAAGGACAATGGATTCTCCACATCCTTGATCTGTTGCTTTAAAGAAGATGAATTGTTCAGTTAATGATAAAGTCACAAGAAGTCATGACCACACCAACAGAACACTGGATAGAAAAAAAGTTGTTGCAATCTTGCAGATGCTTCCATCATGTGTAAGGAGTCACAGCCGCTGTTTTGCTTGCTTTCATGTTGTTAATTAGCATAATCAGCAGATTTGTTCTGTTTTCCTCTGCATTTGTATCAGTGAAAGCTGGGTGCTGTTTACTGTGAACTGTATTGAACAGTGTCAGCAAGAAACACAGGGCAGTGTTTGATGCCTGGGAACTAAATGTCTGGGGGGAAAAAAAAATCCAGTTTAACTGATGTAAACCTAAAAGAAATCTGAACACCTGTCCTTTAAAGTCAGTAAAAAACAAAAATGTTAGGTGTGTTCTATTAATTATAATTAAACCTCCACACTCAAAGGGCAGAGGGTCTGATCCCATAGAGAGACACCATTTAAATATATTCCTAGTCACTCAGAGCTGAAAGCAGTAGGACATGTGTAACACTTGAACTGCACCGTTTAAAAAGCTTGAGTATTAACACTGCTGCACTACTGTCTGTGTATTCTCATGTTAGGACCCAGACTTCAGTCCCAACATATCAGTAGCTAGTCGGTGACAAGCACCGTTCGCTGTTTTCATTGAATGTTGAACTGAAAGGTGCAAAAAGAATCAGGATGTTTGTGGAACTGAAACTTTTTTATTGGCAAACGTATGGGGATAAAACTTGGTGGCCACAGTGCCATAGGGCCGTGGTTAATGTTGAACATTGACATAGTTTCATTAAATATGTGCGACTTTAAAAAATCTGTAGATATATTTGTAAAGAAAATATCATTTATGTAGCCTACTCTACATAAGTATGCCCATCATCAACATGTTAACAACACTTTGACTACTTCAAAAGAAGGAGTCTCCTCTGTGTAGGAGTAAACTGTGAGGAGGTTAATGAATATTGTCCAGATTGAAATATTATTCTAATTCTAGGTTACCTTCTGACAGTTATTCAGTTTGCAAAAAATAGACACAAATTAAATGCATATTATTTATTAACTATGTTAAATGGCACCTTTGCTCTTTTCCCTCAAACTGAAGTTGCTGTTTTTTTCTAAAAGTTTATAAATTGTTTATTGTGTTAGTTGGCTCACCTCAACTATAAAACACTGCTGGAAAACTTATAATTATCCAAAGCATCAAAACATGTGTCATTCACTCTGACTTTGCACACCTGGCTGTAAATCAAATACGTACAATAGATAAATCATGCTGCCTTGTGCTGTGCTGACACGAGGCACCTTTTCCCCCACTCACCAATTTCAAATTTAGACTCAAGAGCCACTTGATGGCTTGTGTCTTCATCGTCTGTTGGCGAATGCTGAATTGTGACTGATGACTTGTGATTGGTCATGTACCTCTTGAATGTTTGTCTTTGAATGTTTAATTAACTAGGAAGCAGGATAAGAATGGACTTTTATAATAGATAGAGCTTTTCAGTATACAGCATTATTATACAGAGCAGCTGATGATTTTTGTTGGCTGCCTTCAATAAGAAATAGTCTCTGTCTTCTCTGTGAAATTCAGTTTATCAGTGTGTTGTATGTTGCCAGCAGGGTAGTAACAGGTTACAAGTAATGCACAAGTAAAAATGTATTTTTCAAAGGAACAGCTACTTTTCATGTTCCTTTTTAAACTCTACCTACTTAGGTATATTGTTGAGCCAGGATTCTACTTTTTACTTCTCTACATTTGCCATTTGTACCTAAGGGGTGGGGAGCACACAATGAGCGTCCCTGGAAGAAAAATAAGCACAACCTGCCTTTTGACCACAATCCAATGATGACAAAGCCAAACCCTGAACAACAGGCAGCTTCTAGCAACAATCCCTGGCCACATCTGGCCTCATTTTTTTATACCAAAATCTAAAAAAGACTGTTGCATGATGAAGTGCTGCTGTGCCTCCCAAAAAAGGCCAAGATCTCTGTTTTTAAAAACTCACACTGAAGTAAACTGCACACATACTGTAGATGAAAATACTGTTAACTAGCTAACATTAGCTGTTAATTTTTCATGTGTCACGTTCATCTTTGATGTTATTGATATTAATTTATCTTGTGGCTGGTAGTCTGGTGGGCTTTAGAAAGCAGTTAAGCCGACATAATGCCAACTTCAATGTTAGTGTTACATTTCAGTTCTCCCTAAAAAATATTAAAATGGAAAGTAACTTGTACTTTGAGTAATTTATTAACAGGTAGGTTTTTTAGCTTTTACTGGAGTAGGTTTCTCAAATGGTGATTTTCACTTTTTTTTTTCTTTTCACCGTCCCAGATACTCACAGATGCTCAGTGAGCAGGGAACTAGATTGACACCATTCTTCCTGCTTGGATACGTTGGCAAAATAATCAGTTTTCACTCTTACGGTAAAAAACAACTGAAGCCATATCAGCAACTTAACAGTACTATCCTGTAGTTGCATTTCATTGGTGTAAAGCAAAATAAAAATAGCAATAAAATACTTCCCATCAGAGGGGTCCTGTATTCATTACAATTTCAAATTGGACATTAATGTAGAGCTCCTGTGCACAGTCAGTCAAGTCCTCACCAGGCCCAGATCAGTTCCAAGTTCAAAAGCTGTTAGACAACATCATGTATTCAAAGCAGAGCTAAAATCAACAAATAAATCATTGTGTGGCCATTCGTCCATTGTAAGTGATAAATGACTATTTATGACCCATAAAATTAAATTTTAGCTCCCTACATAAACCACTGTATAAATGGATTATGCACTGTAATGTATATTAGGCCTAATGTGCATTGTTGCATCCTTTGAGATATAAATATTGCATGTTAATACTATTAGAATTATCTATCCACCTGTAGTGTTTGTTATTAATTAGATTCTACCTTTCTAATAAGTGTTTATCATATGGTGATTTAGTCGAACATACATCAGGATACATACACACATTTTATGGCTTTGTTGAGGCTGTAATAACTCTCCAGCCAAACTACCAGCACATGATATAGATAAGTGGAGATCTCATGTGTATGTCCATTACAACATGCTGGTCCATAGCTTCCCATTTAGCATTCAGAATGGGCTCTTGAAGCCTGTCCCAGACCACTTTGCTGAAGACAAATGGTGTGCGTTATGTTAATAGTATTGATATGGCTCCACAGTAAAGCATTAGCTTGCTCGGCACCGCAGCCATTTGTTTGATGTGGACCGACGGGGCCTGAGTGCTTCTCTGATGAGCTGTTTGTCTTTTGGTTCATCATTTCTCTCTTGTGGTTTTTTGTCAGCTGCTGCAGTTTATACAGTCATTTAACAGGTTTGACTCTTTACAGTCACTCTCCTCATCCTCATTTATATAATCCAGTCCTTCTGATACAGATTACACACAGACATCAGCCATTTGTGGAATCTTTTCCACATTCTTTCAGGTAATGAGAAGTGTTTCCTTCGGTTGGGTGAAACTGCAGCTTGCATACAGTTTATTTCCTGTCCTGCACAGGCTACAGTCATGATGAAATGCTTTGCCACGGGCTGCTGTATTCTTTTTGTTTTCTGTTTGGTTTGATCCATGTTGTTCTGTGGTCTCTTGGTTCTGCAGAGACAGCTCCATGGAGGGTGAGTAGCTCTGTGGGTTTGGATGATACTGCTTTGTGGTTTGGCGTTGTGTGTCACTGTTGATATTGATATTATCACTTTGTATTGTTGACTCCTCATCTAATATCCTCACTCCAGTGGTTTGTTTGCGAATCTGTGATCTAACATGGGTTCTGTTTGAAAGTTGGGATATTTCACAAGATCACCTCTTCCAGAGCTGTAACAAAAACTAAAACCAGTGATTTAACAGTCAGCATGGCATAAATGCTTATCCCATCACACCTGACCTACTATATAACTTCATCAAGATTAAATATACGCCCTGCTGCTTAAATATTTCCCTGTTTCTCTTCCTTCTACTAATTCCTGTTTGCACTGACCCCAGGCAGACGGACAGAAAAGCATTCAGACTGAGTTAGAGCTAAATGAAAGTAATTTGACTGCTACTTAAAGCAAACCATTACAATATATTGACTGGAGGACACGGACACAGAGTTCAGATGGTTGGAGAACAATCAGGTCGACTTCTTAGTTAGAAGAAACTGATGTAACAGTTGCAGAAACATTTGGCAGTTTTGTGTGTGGTTCTGTTTTGATTATGTAATTTCCTATTTGTGATGTTCAGACTAGTTTAGCCATCAAAAGCGTTGGTGCACACATAATGTGGGACATATTATGACATAGGTGCACATTGCATATAAGAGCTTTAAAACATTCGCACAGGAGCAATGATGAAGTGAGCTCACAGATCCTCATCCGTCATCAACATTCATTTGGCCTCGTATGAACGGATTCCTTTTTATGAGTGGTCCAGACCTGTTGTCAGAGCCATGTACAGATAGTCTGCTTTAATCCACAAAGAAAAAATCACTTTTTTAAGAATTAGAATAACTTAATTTGATTGAATTTAGAGCCTGATACAATACTGAAATACACTAAACTAAAATATATAACTTAAACTTAAAACAAAAATAATATTCTGTTTACCAGATCATCATCATGGTTACCAATTTACTTTACATTTTAATTTTTTTATTCAGAAGAATAAAGAATAAGGCTGGCAGTACTCTATATTGTTGTTAGAGTCACCAAATCCATGAAAAGACCAAAACCAGCAATTAGTTGACCCTGCTAGAAAGTATTGTATGTGTGTTTCAAAGCTTGATATACAGTATCTTCATCCTCTGTGTTGCAGAGCTCCATTGTTGCTCAGAAACCTTTAAAAACACATCAATGAGCCATACTGTTGCACTGGGTGACATGATCCTTCATTACTATAAACACACACACTGTAGTTTATTTTGATCCAATCCCACACACACCATCCTGCTGCCCCAAATACTCACTGGAGCACCAAATGAGGATTAATCTGCCGCTGAAAATAGTCCCCTACAACAAATGCACTTTCTCCCAGTGTAGTAGTAGGAGCATTTGCTTCAAAATTACAGGGTCCAGCAGCTTTAGGAAATGAATGAGCTGTTTTGAAAAGTGAAACTATATATTTGTAGGCTTTGTTTAAAAATTTATGTCTTTGGTATAAATGGGTTTGAGGCTCAGAACCACATTGAGAGACAAACTAACACAACATCAGTTTGGGTCTTTTCACTGGAACTGTTGACTGTAAGGGTGAATTCACGCCAACCTCATTTGGACCAGTCGATTCAAGAGCATTTTATCCCAAGGTCCAGTTTGTTTGGACACATGTGACCACAGCAATCACATTTGGATGTGGGGCAAAACAAACAGACCGAGATCACCTAGAGAGCGCGGTCTCAGCTCACAAGCTCTCAAGTTTACCTGATGCGTCATCTGAAGAATATTTGTTATGTGAGTGTATGCTGGTTTTCTAGTGAGAGCCTAGATGCTCTCTGAAGCTTTGTTTGTTTAATAAATATATAATCTATAAATATAATAAACACTGGCATTGTGATGGTCTTCTGGTTCTGACTCAGCCTGTGGTTGTGTATGTTTTGTACTGGGCTGCCCTATGTTTTTGTCTCCTTCAGGTCCTGGCGAGCAGAGTTTGTATTCGTCTCGGACGACCACCCATTTTGTTACTGTTTGTACTGTTTTTTTGCTCTCAAGTGTAAACTAAAGATAAGTACAACTAAACCAAACCAAACCAATACAAACTCTGCCCACCAGGACCTTAAGGAGACAAACACAATCAGTGCTCCAGGGCAAGTCACACACAACCACAGGCTGTGGCAGAGCCAGAGGGCCGTCACAGGCATACCAACCACATCAACACCATGAAAACTGTTAGCAATACAACCTGCTGGTGCTCCATGATGAAGGAAAAAAAGAAAGAGGAGAACGTGTTTTGAGGCGAATCTTCCAGGGAATATTTCTGACCAATCAGAGAACAGCTTGCTAGAACATGGCGTTTGTTTACAACTTTTGGACCACTCTTGAAAGTTAGAGTGTAAAGACAAATGAGCAAAGAGGCAAATGCAAACATTGTATCAATTTAGTCCTTGAATTGGAACTAAAGAAAGGAAATACAGCTCTGAAAACA
>JAJHUR010099997.1:0-13977 GCA_027495735.1 Lutjanus campechanus | reverse complement strand
ACATTGCATATAAGAGCTTTAAAACATTCGCACAGGAGCAATGATGAAGTGAGCTCACAGATCCTCATCCGTCATCAACATTCATTAGGCCTCGTATGAACAGATTCCTTTTTATGAGTGGTCCAGACCTGTTGTCAGAGCCATGTACAGATAGTCTGCTTTAATCCACAAAGAAAAAATCACTTTTTTAAGAATTAGAATAACTTAATTTGATTGAATTTAGAGCCTGATACAATACTGAAATACACTAAACTAAAATATATAACTTAAACTTAAAACAAAAATAATATTCTGTTTACCAGATCATCATCATGGTTACCAATTTACTTTACATTTTAAGATTCCAAATCCATGAAAAGACCAAAACCAGCAATTAGTTGACCCTGCTAGAAAGTATTGTATGTGTGTTTCAAAGCTTGATATACAGTATCTTCATCCTCTGTGTTGCAGAGCTCCATTGTTGCTCAGAAACCTTTAAAAACACATCAATGAGCCATACTGTTGCACTGGGTGACATGATCCTTCATTACTATAAACACACACACTGTAGTTTATTTTGATCCAATCCCACACACACCATCCTGCTGCCCCAAATACTCACTGGAGCACCAAATGAGGATTAATCTGCCGCTGAAAATAGTCCCCTACAACAAATGCACTTTCTCCCAGTGTAGTAGTAGGAGCATTTGCTTCAAAATTACAGGGTCCAGCAGCTTTGGGAAATGAATGAGCTGTTTTGAAAAGTGAAACTATATATTTGTAGGCTTTGTTTAAAAATTTATGTCTTTGGTATAAATGGGTTTGAGGCTCAGAACCACATTGAGAGACAAACTAACACAACATCAGTTTGGGTCTTTTCACTGGAACTGTTGACTGTAAGGGTGAATTCACGCCAACCTCATTTGGACCAGTCGATTCAAGAGCATTTTATCCCAAGGTCCAGTTTGTTTGGACACATGTGACCACAGCAATCACATTTGGATGTGGGGCAAAACAAACAGACCGAGATCACCTAGAGAGCGCGGTCTCAGCTCACAAGCTCTCAAGTTTACCTGATGCGTCATCTGAAGAATATTTGTTATGTGAGTGTATGCTGGTTTTCTAGTGAGAGCCTAGATGCTCTCTGAAGCTTTGTTTGTTTAATAAATATATAATCTATAAATATAATAAACACTGGCATTGTGATGGTCTTCTGGTTCTGACTCAGCCTGTGGTTGTGTATGTTTTGTACTGGGCTGCCCTATGTTTTTGTCTCCTTCAGGTCCTGGCGAGCAGAGTTTGTATTCGTCTCGGACGACCACCCATTTTGTTACTGTTTGTACTGTTTTTTTGCTCTCAAGTGTAAACTAAAGATAAGTACAACTAAACCAAACCAAACCAATACAAACTCTGCCCACCAGGACCTTAAGGAGACAAACACAATCAGTGCTCCAGGGCAAGTCACACACAACCACAGGCTGTGGCAGAGCCAGAGGGCCGTCACAGGCATACCAACCACATCAACACCATGAAAACTGTTAGCAATACAACCTGCTGGTGCTCCATGATGAAGGAAAAAAAGAAAGAGGAGAACGTGTTTTGAGGCGAATCTTCCAGGGAATATTTCTGACCAATCAGAGAACAGCTTGCTAGAACATGGCGTTTGTTTACAACTTTTGGACCACTCTTGAAAGTTAGAGTGTAAAGACAAATGAGCAAAGAGGCAAATGCAAACATTGTATCAATTTAGTCCTTGAATTGGAACTAAAGAAAGGAAATACAGCTCTGAAAACAGCAGAAAGCAACAGATCAAGATCAGTTTATAAATCAATGGTCCACAGTCCAAAGGCAGGCAGGTTAGGTTAATTAGGACTCTAAATTACCTGTAGGTGTGAATGTGAAAGCCCTGTGAATGACCACAGTGTACTCTTGCCCAGTGTCACCTGGGATTGCCTCCAGGCCCCTGTGACCTCTGAAGGTAAGTAGGTACAGCTGAATTGATGGAGTCAGGAGGTCTGTTTAACATGCAGAAGGTACAACATAACCTGAAACTACAAGAGTGTTGTAGGATTTAATGATGCTGTGAGTTCTCATCATCTCTTAATTATATTTGAAAATTAGACAGGAGTGTTTGATTAAAATGCAACAAGCTGGCCTTTCCCCCACGTTGTTCTATAGAATATTAATGTCACTGGATAAAATGTGCACCAACATGCAGACACAGGCAGTCCCGGTTGGGTATGTCGGATAAAGTGGAGAGGAAAACTTGTGCAGAGATCTCGGATTCCCACAGGGGACACTTGATCAGACAGACGAGTGACTTTCTTGGCTGCACTTCACCAGCTACAAGTCACCTTCCTCTGCACTGCCATCTGAGCAGATCAGTCACAGCAGAACAGCACAAGATCATTTCATACCTTAACCCTGACTTCATTAGACAGAGAAACGGTGGATACAGCTGAGAGCTTTCCATTTGATGTCATCCCAGTGGATACAAATGAAAGGACACATTCTGCACCTGCCCACACGTCCACCATAAAGTGTAGAGACACAGACGTCAGTACTGTAGGAGTGACAGTTGTGTGTTTTCTGAGAACAAAGTTGTTGCTAAAGTGATCTCCAGTGATCTTTGTGAGCAGGGGGGTTGTGTGTGAAGTGACAGTGAAGTTGGTGTGACTTCTGTGTTTTAGCTGTGGATAGAAAGTCGCAAGGGTCAGAGGCTTGAATGTTTTAGCAGCTGGCTGCTTCCGTTTATTATCCTTTAAGAAATTTGCTTTTGTGCCTGTGGCAACTCTCAGACAAATACAGTCACCACAGAAAAGACATTACAGCTGAAGACAAACATTAAACAAAGTGCTCCTCAACAACATCACCGACAACCAAGAATTAAGTACGACAAAATGCAAGTAACACACACCTCCTATCACCACTCCACACTGTCAAAGCTTCCACATTAAGTGTATTCTAAATGAAGTGTGACAGTCAATGTCAGTTTTCTTGTGTGGGTTGATAGGAGATTGAAGTAAGTGGTTGTGGGACAGACATTGTAAGAACTGGCACTGATATTGTTATTGAACATAAGACACAAATGTGTATGCTGATGGTAGGGCTGAGACTATAACTGCATTGCTGCAATAAGCTCATTACAGTCATCACTGCAAATTTTAATTGTGTAGGGTCAGTCTCATGTTGAGACAGCGCATTGATCTATTAATACACCTTTGGGTTAGTGCTGTCAAACATAAGTCAAGAACACGAGCCTCTAATTGGTTGACAGACTCAACCAAAGGCATCTTGGGATTGCTAGTGGGTGGATAACAACATACTAACAAAAACAACTGTTTTCAAAGTGGGAAAATGGATAAACAATCACAGGAGACATCCAGTGTTGGATTTATTGTACCATGCTTCAGTTCAAGGCTGGATTAGAAAGCTTCTGAAAGGGATACAATCGCACTGGAGCTGACGCTGTTAAGGTAGAAGGCTTACGTTAGTCTCAACTTAAGGTTAGCCTTTACTGTAATTTTCTAGCTGTTGGGAAACAACAGGAGAGACTTTTCTTCATCTTGAGAAGCTCCAGTGTTTTGTTAACTGACTCGCTGTAACCTGTACTGTACATTTACTGCCAAAATGACAAGTTACTGCTAAGTTCAAGTTTCTGTTCCACTATGATCAGTACCATCAGACTGCTGTTCGCTCTGCCTCACTTACACACTGCACAAACTTACATACTGCACTATTCCTTAAAGGAGCTACGCTACACTTATGATAGTATACTTAAATAAAATTAAAAGGATACTCCACTTTCCATGATAACCTACTCAATATGTACTCACCACTATGCCGATGTGATGATAGGTGCAGATCATCAGTCCACAAAACAATCCTGGAGTTTTAGGAGAAACAGGGTAGCAGCCTCATCCAGTACAATGGCAGTGAATGGTGACCACGGATAAAACATTAAAAATAGCACACAAAACAAACACAAAATGTCTCCATCCTGCTTGTGTGGTATAATCCAAGTGTCTGCGAGCCGCGACATTAAAAATTAACCACAAAAAACGCCATTTACGCCATGTTTTTAGCTGAAATGTCAGCTGTAGCTTGTAGCCGGTAGGATGTAAACATGGCTTCGATCTTGCAAGACTTCGTATATATCTTAATGGACGCACATGCCGAAGTCTCGCGAGATCGACGCCATGTTTACATCTTACCAGCTACATGCTACAGCTGATATTTCTGCTAAAAACATGGCGTAAATGGCGTTTTTTGTGGTTAATTTTTAATGTCGCGGCTCGCAGACACTTGGATTACACCACACAAGCAGGATGGAGACATTTTGTGTTTGTTTTGTTTGCTATTTTTAACGTTTTATCCGTGGTCACCATTCACTGCCATTGTACTGGATGAGGCTGCTACCCTGTTTCTCCTAAAATTCCAGGATTGTTTTGTGAACTGAAGGCCTTCACCCATCATCACATCGGCATAATGGTGAGTACATACAAAATGGCTTATTCTCACAGGGTGGAGTATCACTTTAAATAAAACATAATTATTAAGGCAGTCAACTGCTATTTCACAGGAATATGTCGCTTTGTCACTACAGTAAGAAAAAATCCATACCATCCCAATATCTTTGCCAGACAGAGACACCCCCAAAAGTGTAGCCAATACATTTTGATTCCCCACTGGTGGCTGGCTGCAGTATAGGTTATAAACCTCACCCCCTCCATGCTAGCAGATATGGCATGGACTAACTAAAACATCAAAGTGCCTGTCCAATAATTTTTTTTACAAAAATGATTTCTGTTGTTTTAGGTATCTCTTGTCACACTGATGTATGTTCAAGTGTTCATTTTCTGTTAAGTTTGGTATTTTATTTTTATTTGATGCTATAAAAGGCGGCTTCACGCTATGATCGACAGCTGAGCCCTGATTGTGATTGAGTCAGCTGGCTGGACGGGCGGGAACTTGAAATGCCCATCGAAACCCTGATCACTATTTAGCAGACTCTGGCACCAGATGACCTCACTGGCCCAAGATGGCAGTGCTTGTATTCAATTCGAGATATTTTTACTTCATTTTTGCACAGTGGGAGGAAGTGACGATTCAGTATCCATCTTTATACAGTTAATGGTTTCTAACCACTGACTCCAGCTCCCTTTCAATGGCCTCCTCTCAACAAATATTAATGAGGGCCTGGACATGTTGTTCTTTTTTTAAATTATCAGCCGTTGGTCAGTGGAGAAGCTGTAGTGCAATAGTGTATTGTGTTTGTTACCGGGTACAATACTGGCAACCCCTGAAAGAACCTGCAACTTGCATTTAGTATGGTCCTCTGAGCAGGAACTTGTCCTCAGAGCAGGCTCTGACAGTGGCTCCTTGTTACATTACCTTCATTAAGTTCCTGTGGTGGAAATGGGCTATTAGGCCCCATGTCCATTTAGTGTTGTTGTTTTTTGTTTTTTTTTCTGGCTGAAAAGTGCTGGCAGGGCGAAGGGGAGCACTGGGGTGAGGCTTATGTACAGTGAGAGAACAAAAAAAAACACACTGCACCTGGGTTTGACAGCTAATTTTTGAAAACAACAAGCTTGCAACACGTAGGGTGATAAAAACACAACTTTCACCACCAACATTCAGTGTCCAACCAGTCTGCTCCCACAAATTGACTTTTCTGTCTCTCTTATGATATTTCTGTTTGACATGGACAGATTAAGCTTCTCCTTCATGGATGATGAGTCATCATCTAATATATGATTGGTTAAAAAAGCAACAGTGACGACATCAGCACCTTTCTGAAAGGTTTAGAGATTTTCAACCAGAAGTGTTCAGAGATTACTAGTGAAGCAACTAGATTGTGGTGCAGCCAATCAGCGTCAGGGCCTTCTTGCAGCTATGGGAATGATTTTAGTTGTGACTACAGCGAGAAGCATCCATGGAAGTGACTCATCTCAAACAAACAATGGTAGTTAAGAGTAGATACTGTGATAGCATCAGTTATATCAGAACTGGAGAGTATTCCTTTATTGAAAGAAGAGCAAAGAACGGCACTGAAGGCTTTTCTCAATGGAAAATATGTTTTTCGCTTCAGTAAGAATTTGATCTGATTGGTTGAAGTTAGCCAGTGTTAGGCGTGATAGACAGATGGGTCACCTCCCAAGTGTTTTTTCAAAGTGCCTGCCTTTTTCCAAATAGTTTCCAAGGGCGACTTCCCACATGGTTCTGTGCAACAAACCATCTGGTGTGTCAGGTTAGCTCGGAGGGGCTGCACAAAAAATTTGGAATGCTTTAAATAAAGACGCTGGGCAGAGCACTTTTTTCTTGAAACAGCTGCGTGCTGCCAAATACTCTCTTTATTGGAAACAATTGGAAAATTGTTTTGGCACTCAGAAAAATATGCTATATGGACACAAGCCCTTAGAGTTTTTATGGGAGTGGTTCTGGATTGCTACGTTGGGACTGTAAAATTTTATAAATCAATTTTGGCACCACCTGCTCTTTTAGAAATTGTAATGTGCATTTTCCACTATTTTTTGACATTTAATTGACCAAACAAATAATCAATGAATCAAGATAATGGTCAGCAGATTAATCTATATTGAAAATAATGGTTAGTTGCAGCCCTACAAGTATGTATTGTTTGAAGGTCAGATGAAGTTCACAGATGTCTAGCGGTGTTGGCTAGAGGCTTTTGCCATCATCTGAGTGGTGGATGAAAGCCTGGCCTGTGGTGCAGCAGTGTTAAAGGAACAGTCCACAATTGTGACATGTAAAGCTCAGAAGCCTCCATCTGACAGATGGAGTCACACAGATTTGGTAGTCAGACAGGAAGGAAGACGCTGAGCAGGTCCACACTCTCACCCGTCAGGCTACACACTTCATACCTACAGCACAGACCTGAAGAAGTCAAGTTTAGCTGTGCAAACGGTCTCATACACACACACACACACACACACACACACACACACAATTCAGTTTCACAGAGCAGAGTCCAGCTCATACATCTCCATGACTACGGCACAGACTGGGTATTAATTACACTCACATATGACACACGTGTGACAGACTTGAGAAGTAGTCGGTGAGGATTTGTAACACGCACACACACGCATGACACACGATCACTTTAATTGTCTAGCGTGTAGCCTTAGTAATGTTGACACAGAGTACTGTAGGCCTCAATCATATTCAAGGGGTCCACAAACCAGGAGCTCATCATACTTGCAAGGTGTGATTACCTTTGTGGGGCCCAAATGCTGTACCCCGCATGTTTAAATAGTGTTTGAGGGTTAAGAGTAGGTTTTAGGGTTAGGGTTAGAAACAGGGTGAGGGTTTATGGGTAGGGTTTGGGGGAGAAGCTAGAGAATGCATTATGTCAAGGACAGGTCCTCAGGAATATAGTAACCCAAGTGTGTCTGTGTGCGTGTGTGTGATGGATGAAACGAGGCTGTGCAAACCTCTGCTTCCTCTCGTCTCTGATCAGTCCTGACATATCAGGACAATTAGCAGGACATGTTGAGCAGAGACTGGCTTTGGCTCCAGAGACGAGCCTCCGAGGACAGCAGGGTGAGCGGGGGTTAGTGTGTTATGTAAGGCTTCATCCACAGCAAGCTGTAAGATTATGAAAAATACTGCACAAAGTGAAGGTTGATGAGGGTGTTTTTTTTGCACTGGGAATTCTCAACATGACCTTTAACTGATACATATTTCCATGATTCACTGACTGTTTAGTCCTATAAAATGTCTGGAAACTATGAAAATGCTCATCACAATTTTCACAAAAATCCAAGATAGCATCTTAAAATTGTTTGTTTTGTGCATCAGCAGTCCAAAACACAAAGATATACTCTGATATAACAGAGAAAAGCAGCAAATCTCATTTGACAAGCTGGAATCGGTGAATGACATTTAGGTAACAATTAATCAACTAATTGCTTCAGCACAACTTGCCAGTATTCAAAACATCAACAAAGCTTATTCGCTTTACCAGACAATCCACTTTTCAGAAATATAAACTTCATTTTGGAACAGTATTCAGCCTTGGACACTCTGCAAAATAGCAGAAGCTACAACTTAGTAAAGGGTGAAACAAGTAAACTTTTGGCTCTAAGAATTATTTCAGAACTCTCTTAGGCTACTTCAGAGCCATTTTTCATTTTAAACAGATCTCCACCCGTCCTGGATCTCTTGATCAGTCACAACAGCTTATTTAATGCGGGGCTGGTTTGATACAATGACAGACTAAGGAGCATCACCGCGAACAAAACACAATTGACCACAAGAGGCTCACGAAACTTGGACAAAATAGTAAAACTGTCATTCTGTTAAGATTCTTTTACTACATTGCCCATTTCTCACCTCAGATGTTTTTAGAAATTCATTTTAGTTTACTGTTGAGCTGTGATTTGACAAAGTTTCCGACCAGACCGCTATTTTTTCCCACTTAAAACCTGACCACGCACTGCCCCAACTTGCAAATGTCGCTTAGCGATGCATCATATGTTTTGTTGTTCTGATTAGTTGTAGGTCCAATTGGCAGAGGGCATTTTGTTCTGACCCTCTTGATAATGCGCCTCCGAAAAGTAACAGAGAGATTCTAGACTAATTTCCATTTGTGAAGTAGTCTGGCGATGCCAGGCTAGAACCATTTGGCTATCTGAAGATAATACTCACCCTGAAGCCAAAAGGAATTGATTTTTCTCAGTAGCCATGCTGTAATTTGCTCAAGCATTGTGTGCACTGTGCCAGTCTGTGCCCAGCAGCAATAGCTGCAAAATATTTGACTTTTTGAGAGAATTCAGTATTTTAAATGAATCTCTTTGGGCACACAAGTAACTTTTTTGTTGTATTTTTCTTTTACTGCATTAGAATTTTGAATTTAGGCGGATTGATTTAAACAGCAAAATCACAAATTTGCCTCAAGGGTCTTTACAATCTGTACAGCAATTAACATCTTAAGATCCTTTGGGTGAAGAAAAACTCCCCAAAATATCCTTTAGAGAAGGTCAAAGATGTAAACTATCCTCAGAATAATATGTGTGCAGCTTATTGGGACTGAAATGTAATAATTATATAACTTCAACTATACAAGCACCATGCGCGAGTGTAAGCCCTTCCTTGTGTTCATTGTTAGTTATTGTGATGCCACAAGAAAGACCTAAAACTCTAGTTTAATGTTTTGTATTAGTTGGTCAGATATTCAGTTGGATCAGTTATTGGTCCGTCTCTATTTCTGCCTCTACTATGCTGCTCTTTTGCAAACTCATCTGCTAAAAATCACTTAAGACGCAGTATAAATCCAGGCTGTAGACATCCTGTTCATTAACTATCTGGACATTCATCCTCTGGATTCTCCTCTGGAGGAAGGATCCAGTCTTTCTGCTTGTTATTGAAAGGATTTAATTGCCCCTTTATGTTCCTGGGGGAGTCCGTTTGTGTTTAACCCCTCTGATCAGCTCTGAAGCTAAACGGCTGCCTCAGCACAAACCCCCTGCGGATCAGTCTGTGGGACAGAAACTTTAATAACATCCAATTTGCCTGCTTTGCCTTTTGCCAGAAGCGTGAAGGAATTAATTGATTAAAAAGTAACTCTGCCAAGATCAGCATCTAGGGAAGAGGAACGTCTTCAAAGTCGTGGACTGTAATTTATTTAAGAGCAATCCGGAACTGTTGGAGAAGCACCGAGGCCGACTGGAACCAAAAACTGTCTGCACAGTCACATCTTCAGCTTTACACACAGACCGGCTCTTTCCGCTCCTGTCTGACCTTGTGGAAAAATCTCAGCGGACACACTTCTGGTGTTTGGACAGCTGTGAAAAGATCCGATCTGTGTTTCAGGATCAGGTTTTCGCTTACAGTGTAACTCCAGCCCGCATCGATGGCGTCGAGCTCCGCTCTCCCGCTCCCGATGACCCACAGCCCTCGCTGAGATATGTGCTGTCAGCAGAGCGCTACAAACAATACCTGCCTGTCATTCCTGTACGTCTCTGTATGATCCACAGAGCCGGTCTTCAGTCCCTGACAGACTCCTTCTGCAGCCAGAGACTGTCCAGAGCCTGCTGCCTGCTCACATGTAATGCTATTTTAAAACCACTGCTCCCCGCACTGCTCAGGACTTAATGTCATTTTGGGAAACGGAAAGAGACACACTGCCTCTGGGCAACTTAAGAAATAGGTAACACCAGCGAGTGAAGAGGGCAGAGAGTTTACATGACCTCAGTCTGTTCCTGAGGAGACTGTAAAGAAAACTCAATATTTATAATTCATTTAATGGATTTTTTTCCACCTGTCTTCATCTCCACACTTCATGTCACCACTGGAGAAAGTTCTGGCTGGACACATTATCATCCTGCTTAGGCCTGGGTGATACAGCTGGAAAGTCTATCATGATAGTCAAGTTTCACATCAATAGATATTGATAACTATCGATCATGTAGCTTGGGACTGATGAGATGTTGTGTACTCGGAAGAGTGGAAGCAACTGAGGTATTAAAAGAAGTTTGTTGTATTACCAGTCTTGGTCTGCAGTTTACACACAGCAAAGTTCTGATAGTTGCTGATCCAACTCCCTTTTTTTCCCGCTTATCAGCAGTTTGGTCGCAGTGCCAGTAGGCTGAGCATGACGCCCCTCTCCTCCTGCAACGCTTTCCTGCTCATCCACCTCAGCCCCTCTCCTTTTTGATGCGAAAGGACCAACAGTTCGACTCCGAGCTCAGTCCTGGGCACTTTATAGTCACATATGACCATATCCTCTGTGTCTTTCCCAACAAGCAGTCCATTTAAACATTTGGTGCTCGTTCAGTCTACATTCAACTACGCTGAGCTCTGCATCCTTGCTGCTACTCTGCTGCCTGCTTTTCAGAAACATAACCCCCCTCCACCTCCTCAGCCTTCTCCTGTATCAAGATTTAGTTGTTTGTGAGTTTCTTTGCTCATATATTTGACTGTATTTCCTTGAAAATAGTTAAAACTGTTAAAACAGAGCCCCCACTGATTCTGAGGTCAGAAAAGCGGATGTCAGTTTGCTTTTATGAAAGTCATTGCGGAGAGAAATGAGAGAATGAAGTGAAACCAGGACATCGACCTGTAATCTGTGATGGATATCTGAGTAGCTATGTTTAAATACTGTATGTTTCCATCAACATATTTTTATGGACTTTATTAAGTATGACTTGATGGAAATGGAAACATTTGAACAGAACAGTTTTGTATGCTTGTTTGAGGTGTTTTCTGCCTCTTTTGTTTTTTACTGCCATTTCCGCATTACCGTATATTATCTTGACACTTTACTGAAAATGTATACACATGTTAAAATTTTAGAAATTAGAAATAAATGCATTTAGGCTGAGATTACAGGCCATCTCACCTATTTTTTATTTCCTCTCATCAGGAAAACAACATAGGACACTTGTGCCTAATTCATTCATTCATCAAATAAGTTTAAATGTTTCATAAAAGCTGTACTCCAGCTTATTTGCAGAATTTCCTCCACAGTCTTTTATTTATTTGGAGACACAAATCTTTTCATTCCATCATCTTGTTGCGCCCTCTTCTTCTGCAGTGGTGTAATGGTTTTCAAACTGAAGAATTAGTGCCACCTTTGAGTTGTTATTATTAATAAGTTGTCCAAAACTACAAGAGATAGGACTCAAACTGTAATAAAGCCAAATAATCCATTAAGGTTACCAATGAGACAAACCGCCAATCTTTTGTTGTTGTCCTGTAAAATAATGCAAGGACACACACAAACACATTATCACATGGAGCCAGAAGGTTGGTGGGAAGGTGGGTTTCTGCTTGTTATTCCAGCAAAATGCACAGTGAACAAAGCAGGATGGATGCCAGCTCCTCTCACCTCATTTTACATAAATCACACACACACACACACACACACACACACACACACACACACATGCACACACTGCACGTCTGTAATAAAACAAATCCGCATGAACTCGTCTCTGTGTGTTTCAGAAAATGCTTGAAACCTCGGAGCTCAGTAAGGCCGTCCAGTGAGGAGGAGAGGAGGGCCTACAGATACTGACGGACCGACTGCCGCTTCACAGCTTTAACAGGTCACACTGTTGTTTACACACATCCTCATGTATGTATTCAGACAAAACCATGTGTTCATTTTTGGGTTTGTATTTATCTGCAATATCTTCACTGCGTCACTGAAGGGGGCGAGTTTACGGTAGGAACGTGGGCAACACGGGTTCCAAGAGTTGATCAGCAGACCACTGTTTTAGATACACAGCTGTGCACCAGGTGTGTTATGTTGGTCTTTAAATGAGATGTACTGTAATCAGGTTTTAGTTTGGGGAGGTGTATACATGAAATAAATATGGGAATAAATGGGATAAATATGGTAAAAGCCGGGCGTTGAAATCACAGAAGGATGCTGTATTATGACTTACTAAACTGTAGCAAATATTAATTTTATATCCAATCAGAGTTTTATTATATATTATATGTTCTGTTCTTCAGACACTGAAGTCACTTTGGGTGGGGTTTAATCAGTACTGTGGTTTGGGTTCATGTACATTTCAAAGTTTGTCCACCTACAGTTATAATTACAAATAAGTTAAAACCTTGAAGGGTGATGGTGTAAACAAGCCCCACTAAAGCCTCCATCTGATAACTTACTGACTTATATGACAATTAAATTAACACTGACTATCTTTCAGTATTAAAGCTGCTTGTATCTGAACAATATACTGTCCAGATATGGAAGCAAATAAAGGATTTAAATCTCATAACACCTAATTGTAAAATTTCATCACTAAATACTAATTCAACTCAAACCAAAAAATCAAATTTGAACAAAGCTGCCAAGAAACAGCAGTCAAACCAAATGTTCTGTCAGTGATGTGGTCAGAGTGACTGGATACCTGGACACATGCTCTTATAGATCAAACCACACAAAGTCAGAGAGCCGCTTTTTAAGGTAAAACGTTTAAAGGTGTGATGTGTAAGATATGGCTAGAATCTTAATTTAGCTGGCCCCAGCCCTTCCTGTCTCGTAATGCCACTTTGTGCCACAAGATCAGCTGGGGGCAAGTGTGTGAGCGGTGTGTGTGGTTTCACAAGCTCTTACACACAGACCTCCAACACATCAGATGTGCAAATATTCTGGCTCCCTGCTGCCGCTCAGACGGTCAAACTCTCAGTTGTGTCCCGGAGCCAGAGTCCTGGTTGGAGCCGCTGTAAATCACCTCGGTACTGTGCTCTCTGTCATGAGTCTGGCCTCCGTCACTGTGTTCAGTCCCAGTCCGGCCATGTTCACTGTGAGGCTGCTGAGCCTGGATCCGTTGCTTGTGGTGTAAACAAACCACTCCTCTTGTACTCAGAGCTGCAGGTCCGGCCAGGTTCGAGTCCACCAAGGGCCACTAGCTACAGGGCTAACTGAGCTTATGGCATATAGTCTGCTAGCTCCAACCAAAGAGTTACAGCAGAGTATTTATTTAGTGTTACCTTGGACAGGTGGCCATATCTTACACACTGCTCCTTTAATTCTACACAGTACATTTAGTGGTATTTAAATATCAACATTAAGTATTCAGTAGTGATGAAATCTCACAATTAGCTATTCAGTTGCTTCTAAGATTCTTCTTTTTTACCTCCATAGACAAGAAATGATGACAAAGTATTGATTTTATCGGGCTGTTGTATGTTAGCATGTTTTGTGACCAGGGTATTACCTTGTAACTAATATCAGTTCATGATGATGTCAGTTTGTTACCTGACCTGAAGTTAAACCATGCACTCTCCTAACACCACATGGTGCCTTGAAATGCAATGCTCATCTGAATATTTGTTTTTATATGCTCTGCGCATGCAGTCCTTTGGTATTTACCGTATGTATTCAAACTGTTGTGGAGAATAAAGTAGATGGAAACCTCAGAGGCTCTCTGTGTCTTAAACAAACAGAAAGAAGGAAATGAATTGTGTGTCCAGCTGTATGTTTGTAGCGTCAGTGAACGATGCTTTACACCACCA
>JAJHUR010099994.1:0-10208 GCA_027495735.1 Lutjanus campechanus | reverse complement strand
GGTACCCTACCATCCCACTAGAACACTTAGATCTCAATTTGCAGACTTACTGGTGGTCCCAAAGATCTCAAAAAGTAGATTGGGAGCCAGAGCTTTCAGTTATCAAGCTCCTCTCCTGTGGAACCATCTTCCAGTTTCTGTTCGGGAGGCAGACACCATCTCAATATTGAAGAGTAGACTTAAAACCTTCCTTTTTGATAAAGCTTATAGTTAGGGCCGGCTCAGGTTTGCCCTGACCAGCTCCTAGTTATGCTGCTATAGGTTTAGGCTGCTGGGGGACTCCAAGGCACACTGAGCTCCTCTCTCTCTTTCTTCATCTCTCTCCCTTGATGTTTATGTTCCATTAATGCCTGGTACTGACTTGATTCCTTCCCCGCAGTCTTTCTGCTTTGTCATCCTGCAGATTCTCATGGACTGTGGCCGTGCATGGATCACTGATCACTGCTGCACCTTCTACTGTGGATTATTATAACTCACTTAATCATTCAAACATTAATCACATTGTTGTCACCACTCATTAATTCTGCTATCATTACTGTAACATCTAGTATAAGTATTATTATTTACATACAGCTTACATACTTATATGTACTACCATTCCCTACGCATAGTTTTACTGTTGATGTTTTGCTGCTACTGTTCTCTCTGCCTCTGTTCTGTTCTCTCTCTCTTCCACCCCTCCCACCTCTTCTCTTTCTTCCCCTTCTCCTTTTCCCTCTCAAATCCGACCGGTGCCGTCAGGTCGCCGCCCACCATATGACATGGATCTGTCCGAGGTTTCTGCCTGTTAAAAGGAAGTTTTTCCTCGCCTGTGTTGCCAATGTGCTTGCCTATGTGGGAATTGTTTCAATTGTCGGATGTAAATATGATCATAGAGTGTGGTCTAGACCTACTCTATATGTAAAGTGTCTTGAGACAACTTTGTTGTGAATTGGCGCTATATAAATAAAATTTGATTTGATTTGATTCGATTCTTAAAAGTGCAACTGAAATTATATTTTAACTTAAATAAAAAATAAGTAAAAACTGAATTTTTAAAACAAATGCTACATCAGTATAACTAAATGAATAACATAAATAAATGAAATCTCTTCAAATAAACAAACTAAGTCTTGTATGTGTTCCTAGTTTGTAAATCTGTTTGTCAGCATGGATTGTCCTTGTAACAGTTTATTTGCTCAGGCAGTGTTGACTTGAGCTTCTCACTATGGTGCCAGGTGACATGCTGGATCATGTTGGTTGTGCAACCTGTGTAGGTCATCGCCCTCTTGCAATATTTGCATGCAGCCTTAATCTTGTCTGCGATCTTCTTGCCCTCTTCATTTTTGAACACAGGGGGCCTTATCTTACGCTGATCTAAAGCGCGAAGCGCAATGGTTTTAATTTATTCACCGTGTGTCCAAATCCACCTTTGCCATCTTGCGCCAAGGGTGCAGGGGTATCCTGCCCTGTCCTGTCCCTTGTGCCACCAGCGCACAGCAGGATACACCTATCAGGTGTGCCTAAGTGCCCTCATTAATTCACCGGCGAGTTTAGGCCGAACATGCAATAAGCCAATCAAAAGTCGGCTCTCATCACCTTTAAGAAGCAGGTGCGCAAAGCGATGGCAGCATGACAGCAAATTTACTAGGAGGAAACAAAAAGTAATACAATAAATGTACCGCAAATGTCATGCAGATATGTAACTGGTTATGTTTTACACTGAAACACCTTGAAAATGTGTTGTATCTTATAATGCATTATTATAAAACGGAAAGGTGAAATCCGGCAATCTGATTGGCTGTTAACTGTGATATAATGAGCGCAAGTAATTTGGTGCTTTTAAAGTCATGATATTCAGATGCCGCTGCTGCGTCTCCAGGTGCCTGCCGCGATGTCACATATAGTCGGCTTAATAAAGTCAGTGATCACTCAAAGCTAAAACTATTTAAAAAACTCTCATTCATTGAGGTTTTGGGTGGATTCTTCCGGACCACTCACTCATAGTTAACTGCTGGGGGGCCTCGCATGTTTACGTTACAGGGCTGATTGTCAGAGAAGCAACAATGTATCCATGACAACAAACTGTTACAGTAGGTAGCAAAAAAGTTGCTGCGGTGTTTTGACAACGTTAACAAAAAATTAGTTGAATTCATTCGTTAATTGAGCTGTGACATTCTCCCGAAAAAAGGCGAGGAATAGACGACATGCAGAGCTAACGTACAGAGAGGTGGGACTATTTTTTTTCACAGCGGGGCTATTTTATTAGATAATATGTATTTCTGTTTAATTAAAAACTACATGAAAATTATTGTGTATTCCTCTTTCATATTGCCATTATTGGTAACCGTTTTATAAAAGCAATACATCCCTCCAGTCCATGATATATGCTCATTATACCACGCTAAGGGGGTTTTTGGCCCTCCGCTCCGCGAAGAACGCCCCTTAGCTGTGGTATAATGAGCGTATACCACGGCCTGTCGTGATGTATTGCTTAATTATCATCATCATTATTGTGCAGCTCTGCTGGCTGAGGAGTGGGAGAGAGAGATGGTACGGTGGAGAGGAGAGGTGACCCGATCCAGCCATCTCAACAGAGCTGTTACAAGGAGACTGTGCTCCTCCTTCCTCTCTTTCTCCTCATGCTCATCTCCTCCTCCCATCCTCACTCCTCTGTCCCGCTAACACTACTATGGGTGTAGGAAACTGATTTTGAAAGTGTTTCTGAAGTTTGAAGTGTGCAAAATTATGCACGGTAGGTCCAACCAGCTCTTCCTTTTTCTCTCCGGGTCGGGCCGGTCTCGTCAGATATGAAAGTAGATTATGTGCTCTGCTCTTTAAAAATGGCATCATGAATCATTTTTCATCTCAACAGATTACAGTCGTCACACATTTGTATCGATTTTTAACTGTCTCATGATGCATCATTACATCCCTACTTTTCACATATATTTAATTTCATTTAATGTGTTCACATTACAAAGTAATCTACCAGTGCTTGTACATATTCTTTAACAGTATTTTTGTGTCTTTTGTGCCTTTACCACTGAAGATTTGACAATAAAGGGGGAGCTGAACGAGGACCAGAGGACTCAGCCACAGCACATGGGGCAAATACTACAATGGGTGATATAGCTGCAAAACCTTTCATGATAATTAAGTTTCATATCGGTTTCATATCAGTAATTATTGATCGTGTAGGTTGTGACATGTGTATTTTAGTGCTGCATCTGACAATTATTTTCATAGCCAATTAACCAGTTGATTATTTTCTCAAGTTGTCAATATTTGTTTGTTTTAAAATGTCAGAAATTTATATATATATATATCAATCTGTCTTTTCCAGTGTCCAAGATGATGTCCTCAAATGTCTTGTTCTGTCCACAACTCAAAGATATTCAGCCCATTGTCAGAGAGGAGTAAAGAAACCAGAAAATATTCACATTTAAGAAGCTGGAAAAAAGAGACTTGGACTTTTTAAATGAAAAAATAACTCAACCCAATTAATTAATTACCAGAATAATTGATAATTTATTTAATAATCGATTAATAACACATTAATTGTTGCAGCTCTAGTCTACTCCAAGGGGTAGATGCGGTTAAGATGAAATGGAATGAAAATCACAATATTTTTGACCATATACCTCCATACTGTGACAATATTGTAGGGATATATTTTTTTAACCCCATGAGATTTTCTGATAAATAATCATCAGTAATGCCGATATAATAACTAAGCGGGTAAAGACCGATAATAGAACAGCTAGAACAGTCTGGTAAAGTCAAATTACCTTTTACTGTAATGCAGCCTTTAAAACCAAGAAAAGACTTAGCCATATCACAATATACAAAAACTATCACAATATAACAATAGACAAAAACTATCATGACATCTAGTCTCATATTGTGATATGATATAATATTAATTTATTGCCCAGCCCTGTGCTCTACCAGTTGAGCTAACAGGGTGCCTGTGCTGTTTTTGCTGGAGCCCTCTGTGCCATCCCACTCCAGTCACATCAGTTACTTACACTTATTTTATAATACTGGATAAAAAAAATAGCCAACTTTATCAAATCACAACAGATCACCAAAGTAGCAAAATATATAAATTCCGTTCAATTAAAAGAACAAAAATGCATAAAGTAAAAATACCAATATAATACCATACAAAGATAATGTAATTTTGAGTTCAGTGGCTTCACCCAGACTGCCATTAGCAATTTGTGAACATTACAAAAACTGCAAATAAATATTTTTTACAATGTTGCAAAGCATGATGGAATGAATATCTGTTTTGGCAGTGTGGTTCACCTGACTTGCTGTGAGCTAGGCCTACTGTAAGTTATTCAAAAGATATTTGACTTGACATGAAGCCTGCAGTGTCATCCTGCCAGCTGTGGCCTGTTGTTAAAGGAGGCCATAAAGGCAAAGAATTCAGAGCACATGCATGTGAGCACTTAATGTACTTGCTGTAGACTTTAAAGCTGCCGCATGGAGCTGATAAGTCTCAGCAAGAACTCTCACCAGTAAACCAGTGTGGACAGTGGAGAATATACTAAATATACTGACAACTGATTCTTGGAACACACCATTCAGTCCAGGAAATGAAAATAAATATAAAATGTTCACTTTATGACTCTCCAACTTTGTTCTTATAGGCTTTCACTTGTTTTTCCCCCCTGACACATAAAACTATGATATACACAGGAGAAAGTTCACATTACCTGCATCTCTCCTCGCCCTTCCTGGTGGCACTTCAAACTGCCCTCTGCTCTTCCCTGCACAATCAATCAGGCCTGTTACTTTGGAGCTGATAAACACTGAGGCCTTCAAGCTGTCAGTGGAATTATTTAAGTATTCCTGCGGTCAGAGGGGAGAGTAAACATTTTCTTTGACTGATAACATGAACATTTTGGAGATCTCCCTGAACACACACATACACATACCAGCAACGATCAGAGGAAAATGAATGTAGTGAGGACACATAATGAAAGTTAATAATAATAAAATGACCACAACATGTTCAGACATTAAAGCGATATTCCACCTTATGAGAATAACCCACTCAGTATGTACTCACCACTATGCCGATGTGATGATGGGTGAAGATCTTCAGTTCACCAAACAATCCTGGAGTTTTAGGAGAAACAGGGTAGCAGCCTCATCCAGTACAATGGCAGTGAACGGTGACCACGGATAAAACGTTAAAAATAGCACACAAAACAAACACAAAATGTCTCCATACTGTTTGTGTGGTGTAATCCAAGTGTCCGCGAGCCGAGACATTAAAAATTAACCGCAAAAGACGCCATTTATGCCAGAAATATCAGCTGTAGCATGTAGCCGGTAGGATGTAAACATGGCGTAGATCTCGCGAGACTTCCACGTGCGTCCATTAAGATATATACAAAGTCTCGCGAGATCGACGCCATGTTTACATCCTACCGGCTACATGCTACAGCTGATATTTCTGCTAAAAACATGGCGTAAATGGCGTCTTTTGCGGTTAATTTTTAATGTCGCGGCTCGCGGACGCTTGGATTACACCACACAAGCAGGATGGAGACATTTTGTGGTTGTTTTGTGTGCTATTTTTAACTTTTTATCTGTGGTCACCAATCTCTGCCATTGTACTGGATGAGGCTGCTACCCTGTTTCTCCTAAAACTCCAGGATTGTTTGGTGAACTGAAGACCTTCACCCATCATCACATCGGCATAGTGGTGAGTACATACTGAGTGGATGATTATCTAAGAGTGGAATATCGCTTTAAAATCTGGCAAACTACCTACTGGCGGAACTCTTCATAGAAGAAAATACTTTGGAATGACAAGAAACAAGTGTGTATTAATGAAATTACTTGCTCAAGTGAGTCTTTTTCTCTGACAGCCTTCCCTGTGCACATTTGCCTCCTTTCAGAAATACATTTCAACTGACAGAACTCCTCATTCACAGCCCCTCTTCTCAGGCCCTCCAGGAGGTTGCGATGTTGTGATCACAACAGTTCACACAAATTCACTCAATGCCTGTGAATACTGCACAACCTTGCAATTTTGTCCAAACTCCACAACTTTTCCACAAGTTGGACCAATCATCTTTGCTCCTCGCAAGTTCTACCAGTAATAACCCTAGCCCTGTGCAAACATCAGACATGCATGTCGCAATTAACCAACTCAATGTTTTGTTTCATTATTTAGTATTTTTTAGGGCTGTCAAATGATTAAAAAAATGAACTTGAACTCTATATGTAAAGTGTCTTGAGACATCTTTGTTGTAAATTGGTGCTATATAAATAAAATTTGATTTGATTTGATTTAATCGCAGTACTACTCTGTGATTAATCGTGATTAATCGCAGTTAAAATACCACATATTATATATGCTAATATTGCCTGTATTTTCTGCTCTTCTTTTTTGAATTTTTTTAAAAAAAAATTTTCATTTTATTTTTTTTATTGTGCAATAAGACATTACAGTGACAATACAGGACAGACAAACCAAACAAACAACAACAACAACATTTAGTGTTTGTGTGTGTGTGTGTGTGTGAGATCTGAGAGTAAGACAAACGGTATTATATATAATAATAATAATAATAATAATAATAATAATAATAATAATAATATCATAATTGTCAGACAGGCAAATGGAATAATAATAATAGAAATGAGTAAACAGAGGGAGCCAAGCCATAAATAAACAAACAAATAAGAAATTAAAATAAAGTAATGAAGACAAACAAAAACAAAAAAACAAAACCATAAATACCACAATGCAAACTTATAATTTTTGCAATAATAATAGTAAGAATAATATCAATAATAATGAAATTTGATATTAATAAAGATGATGAGTAACAATAATAATAATATGGAGGGGGGAGGAGGAGGGGAGGTCTTTAAATTTATAGAATGCCTCAGGTCCCTGCCCACCCGCACAGGACCAGCCTACAGCCCCCAACACCCCCGGATTCCCCCCTCCACCCCCAGGTGCCCCGGACCGTATGTGGCACAACACCTTACCCTATGTCTAGATGTATATATAGTCTTTATTATTAATAATATATTTTTAATTAATTCATAATTTATTTATTTATTTATTTCTATTTATTTTTTTATTTATTTTTTATATTTAATGTGTATATATATATATATATACATACATACATGCATATATATACATATACATACACACATACATACACACACATACATACATATGCGAGATAGTTTTTAGAGATAGAGGTGTGTGTGGTGCATTAAAAACGAGGAAAGGGGTTGTCATGAACTGTAATCGGATTTGGTTGTGTCCCCTTTCCTCTTCCTAAACTAGTGTGATATGCATTAAAAAAAGGTGATGTGCCACATGAAAACAGTCTCTTCTTTCTTATATAGTATTGAAGGATGCAATACAGTTAATCCATTACAATTTAAGGATGCAATTTTACAGATTGGTGAAAAATAATAACACATCATAGTTGTTTATTAGTGTATTAAATAAATGCCTGTGTATCCATCTGCACACCTCAACTTTAATAAACAAGTCACATCCATACAGTCTATGGTCACTTGATTGTGAATAGAGAATATTGTCTCCCTGAAGCTGCCGTACATCTGACAGGCCACCGTCCGTCACAGGAAACACTCGCAGAGTTACAACTAGTCTGACTGTCACTGTCACTGACACTGTCAAACCAAGAGTTTAACAGTGTTTTACACTCTCATGTGTGATCAAACCACTGATTGCAGCGAGTTTTACCCGATCACGCGCAGAGTCGAACGGCTCTTCACCGGGCAGCGGGTGGGATGAAGCTGCATTCAAGACAGAAATACGAGACAAACCCCGTCCTACACTGATTCAAAACGGGATGCGCTATTTAATCCCCAAATACGGGACAATTCCGTATTTCAGCGGACGGGTGACAACTCCAGTGGAGACAGACCACAGACTGTATACACAGACAGACTCTACCTAAGTCACGTGATGTTTTACATGTTATTGTTTCCACATTAATCTCATGCGTTAACATGTTAAGTTTGACAGCTCTAATTTTTTCCCATTTACATTTTAAAATTTTTTTCACAAGTACTGAAAAGAACACAATGTTTGTCATTGTTATTTATCACATAAATCAACACATATATCGACATTAATCAATGCTCCATCTACTTTTATTTTATAATTTTGTGCTTGTTGTTTAAGATAAGATAAGATAAGATAAGATAAGATAAGATGAACTTTATTGATCCCACACCAGGGAAATTCACTTGTTACAGCAGCTCAAGTAGTACAGATAGAAAAATAACAATAAAGTACTTATAAAATTAAGATAAAAAATAGAAAATATACATATGCCTATCAGATTTAGAAATATAGAGTCTAAGAATATAAAATGTTCAAGTACTAAGTACAGGACTGTACACATAAGACTGTTTACAAAATGTACACCTTTCACTTGTACATATATGGGAGAAAAAAATAGGGATATGTGGATATATGAGTATATACATAGGCGTGTACTAGTGGCTGCGCAGGATAATTGCACATACAGTGGTAAAATACACACATGGTGTGTAGCATTAAATCTAAAAAAATGTAAACTATGTTGCCTTGCAGAGGCAGATTGCACAGAGGAGGGTATATTGGATTGCACAGAATATTAGCAGCAACAGATTTAACAGAGTAAAGATACAATATTGCACGAGGAAGGGAAGTAGGAAAGTGGATGAGTTATGCCAGCAGACTAAAAAGTGCTACATTAAGTCATGCTGGTGTTGGTGTTAAAGAGTCTGACAGCTGATGGGATGAAGGACCTGCGGTAGCTCCCTCTTGCACTGTGGGTGCAGCAGTCTGCCGCTGAATGAGCTGCTCAGTGCACCTACAGTCTCATGCAGGGGGTGAGAGGTGTTGTCCATAATAGATGTCAGCTTGGTTAACATCCTCCTTTCACCCACCTCCTCGATGGTCTCCAGGGGACAGTCCAGGACAGAGCTGGCCCTCCTGACCAGCTTGTTCAGTCTTTTCCTGTCCCTCTCTGTGCTTCCACAGCCCCAGCAGACCACTGCGTACAGGATGGCAGATGCTACCACAGTGTCATAGAAAGTTCTTAGCAGTGTCCTGCACACTCCAAAGGACCTCAGTCTCCTCAGCAGGTGAAAACGACTTTGGCCCTTCTTGTACAGGGCGTCGGTGTTAGTGGACCAGTCCAGTTTATTGTTGAGGTGAACACCCAGGTATTTGTATTCTCCCACAACCTCAATGTCCAAACCCTGGATGTTCACTGGGGTAGTCTGGGGCGCGTTCCTACGGAAGCCCACCATTAACTCCTTTATCTTGCTGGCGTTGATGTGGAGGTGGTTGACCCCACACCTCCAACAAAGTAAATGATGACCCTCCTGTATTCCAGTTCATTCCCTTCTGACACACATCCAACGATGGCAGTGTCATCAGAGAACTTCTAGAGGTGACAGCTGTCCGTATTGTGTCTGAAGTCTGATGTGTACAGGGTGAAGAGGAAGGGGGCGAGGACTTTCCCCTGGGGGGCCCCTGTGCTGTAGACTACCACATCAGACACACAGTCATGAAGCCTCACATACTGCAGTCTGCTGGTGAGGTAGTCGATGGTCCATGCAGTCAGGTGGCGGTCAACTCCAGCTCCTTCCAGCTTCCCCCTGAGCAGTGATGGCTGTATTGTGTTGAAAGCACTAGAGAAGTCAAAAAACATGACTCTCACAGTGCTGCCGGTGTTCTCCAGGTGGGATAGTAATCGTTGCAGCAGGTAGATGACTGCGTCATCCACCCCAATGCCTGGCTGATAAGCAAACTGCAGGGTCCAGTTCTGCTCTCACCAGGGGTCGGAGGTGGTTGAGTATGATCCTCTCCATGGTCTTCATCAGGTGGGAGATCAAGGCTACAGGTCTGAAGAGGTTGAACTCCCTGGGGCGCGCAGTCTTTGGTACTGGAACCACACAGGAAGTCTTCCACAGGACTGGAACTCTCTCCAGACTGAGACTGAGGTTGAAGATGTGCAGACCTACCTCACAGAGCTGTACTGCACAGTCCCTCAGCAGTCTGGAGCTGATGCCATCTGGACCTGTAGGCTTTCTTGCCTTGATCTTCATGAGCTCCCTCCTCACCTGGTCAGCTGTTATGGAGAGGCTGGAGCAGGGGGTGGGGGGTGACTCCAGCTGAGGAAGATGGGGGGAGGGGGGAGTGGAGTGGAGGGGGG
>JAJHUR010099990.1:0-13016 GCA_027495735.1 Lutjanus campechanus | reverse complement strand
CCCTCGTTGGATTTATTTGGTTTCTTTTTCCTGGACTTTTACTTTTTGCATTCACTGGATTTTGTTGCTTTGATTCACCTTCGCCTGCAGTAGGTTTTTTGTGTTGCATTTTTCCCTGCCTTGTTTCTCATTGTTGTAGTTGTTTTTGGATCCTTTTGGTTTTCTTATTAAACTTCACAAAACTGCTCCTCTGTCTTGGTCTGCATTTGGGTCCCAACCTGAAAACCCTGTTAAACTGTGACAGTATATCTAAACAAATATATTTAAGACCAAAGACCAGTTTGTGACCTGTCTGGACATGGTTTCTTAGTAATAATGCCCTTCTAATTTATCGCTCACAATAATTTCTCATAATGAAATAGTATTGATATATTATGCATTTCCTGAATCATTAGAGTCCCGTGAGTGTTCCAGTTTCTGAGTTTGGTGTCCCTGACGTTCCTAGATGCCACAGGGCTAAAAGTAAAAATATAATTTAGGTGAAATTTGTGGAAGAATGTGTCACATGACTGTTTGAAGGCCTAGAGTTACTATGTTACTATGATACCATACACATTATAAACATTGATAAACGTCCTGACCATGAGCCTAAACCAGGATATGCACCAGCGTCCAAAATGCAATTTACTTTAGGGGGTGGTTCACTTCATGAGCTGGTTAGTGTGACACAGCTGCCACTCAGGGATGTCGATCATACCTAAATATCATCTACAGACATGGACGTTTTCATAAATTATTACTAAGTTTTGCCATCTTGAGTGGTACTGACAAATGAAATGTTGGGCTCTGGCCCATAGACTAGAAAACCTAATTAAGACACTGTCTGTGTTCAAACCACAAGAAATCACAGAAATAATGATTTAGTTTAAACCTTTGCAGGATATATTCTGTATATAATTTTGAATAGATTCAAGTTTTACCTTAAAATTACAAAGAAAAACATTTCATTTTTAGTATGGACATAAACCTTTAAATAACAAGCTACATATTTAATGACAGATGATTACTGTAATTTTATCAATCAGACTTTATTTATAGAGCACTTTTCATGCAATAATGGCAGCTCAAAGTGCTTTACATAAAAACAATACAGCAAACAATAGACACAAATTACCTCAGGCAAGCTGTTCCATAAACGTGGACCATAATGATAAAAGGAGACCTCGCCATATGTTTTGGTTAAAACTTTTGGAGTAATTAAAAGGCCACTGCCCGAAGACCTGAGATTTCTAGAGGGCGCATATGATAAAAGCAAATCAGATAGATAGTTAGGACCAAGACCATTAAGAGCTTTAAAAAACCATTAAGAGGATCTTAAAATCGATTCTGAAGCAGACAGGTAACCAGTGCAGAGATTTTAAAATTGGTGTGATGTGTGCTCTCTTTCTGGTCCTCGTCAGAACTCGTGCAGCGGAGCTCTGAAGATGCTGTAGTGGAGTAATGCTTTTTTTAGAGAGACCAGAAAGAAGAGCGTTGCAGTAATCTATTCTACAGGTGATAAAGGCGTGCATTAGTGTCTCTGTCAGTTTGAGACAAAAATGGCTGCACCTTGGCAATGTTCTTGAGATGATAAAAACCACTCTTAACTATACTTTTTATGTGAGCATTAAAATTTAATTTTGAATCTAAAATAACACCAAGGTTTTTTACCTGCTCGAAAGTATTAAAATCTAAGGTTTTGAGTTTTAGATTAAGTGTTTCTCTGTGTGCTTCAGGACCGATGACAAGTACTTCTGTTTTGTCCTGGTTGAGCTGTAAGAATGCCCTTTATGTGCATTTGTGTCTAATATGAGGAATCACAAAAACAAACAAATAATATAGAAATTTTCTTGTATAAAAAACAAGAAATAGATGTAACTTGTGATTACTGTAATAATCCTTTTGTGTATAACTTAAAAAAAAGTAAAACTACCATAAAAAGGATTTTGCTTAACAGTGCAAATGATCTCACAATCTTAATAAAAGTGAAAAATACTTTGAGCATCCACCCGGTGATTTGAATCCGTTCCAAAATTTAATGTGCTCCTTCTTGGCCTATGCTACACCCTTCCCTCCAATTTCATGAAAACTGGGCCAGCGGTTTTCTTGTAGTCTTATGGACAAACAGACAAACAAACAGTATTTCGTTATTGTTGTGCAGTAGTCAGCCAATGATCTGTTTATACAAATTGTTCCTGTGTAGCGAGCTTGAAGTTTGAAGACAGAGTACAACATCTGGGCATTCATATATTAAACAATCACTGCTGGTTGGCTTGATTCTGTTAAATCATTTGAGTGCTTCAGATTAATCTGTCATGTAGCAAGTTGTAGCAACATTGAAAAGAGTTGTTGCAGAACAAGAAAAATAACAATGTAAAAGAAAAATGCAAGACACCTTTTGACCTCAACCTCAAAATATTTTTGCCTGAGGAAATTATTTGTCGTGCAGTTAAGTCTCTGTTGTCTCATTGTTTTTACACACATGGAAGGTCAGTGTGCATCAGTAGTAAGCATTAAGCAGTAGACACCATTATTACTAAAAGGGTCACCATGGTTGTGAGTCACTAATGCCAAAAAATGCAGCAAAGCAAGCTACTACATTAGAAAATGAAATGGCCACACTGCCTATTACTTCTCATTGCAAAACACATAAGGAAATTCATTCCTGTGAGTACAGCTGCACTATAAGGAAATAAGATAAGGCACTGGGCTTTCATTGCGCTTAAGGTGTGTTGTTTGGTTGGGATAGCAAATTAAAAAAATCACCTGGTTACATATTTGACAAAGTCTCCAAAGCTCACTCTGGAATTTGTTTTGATGGAACTCAGCCAGATTCGTCAGAATACTCGATCACTCGACAAACAATCAATTTTTTATAACAGAATGTACAAAGTTGGGAGTCAGACGCTGCCAATTAAAGCAAAGTTGTTGGCAGTTTGAGTCATGAGGAAGTAAAGAAACTAAGATAATGTAGTTGGGCTGCAGACAAATAGACCATAACGGTTTATAAAAAAATATATGCATGCATTTGTTTGCATCTATGTTGAAGTGATAATTGTTGGGACATGAATGATTAATGGTTTATAGTTCCCAAAATGAATATTTGCTCTCTCTTCTCCACACTGAACCATGCATTTTTGAAGCCATGTGTTCTAAACTGTATGCCAACTTTTCCAACAAATGTTCACACTTTGTTTCAGATTGTTTTTGAATTGAATTTGATGAAATTGAAACTAAAAAACATTCTGTATGGGTCGAATCCCAACACAAAAATGCTTAACATACCAATGCTAATGTTGTATTTAGCTAAACAGAAAGTGAACTGGCTCTGTTCCTTTGCTATAGTTTGTATAAACTATCAAGTGAAAAGAACTAAATTGAGAAAAATTTGTTACACAGTAAGATTTGTTGAAAATATTGTGATTTACAGTGACTCTAGATGTTGAGGATTAAGCGAGCAGAGTCACAAACATTTGCTTTTTGTTAGCTAGCTACCAACCTCGTTGTCAGATTATGGAACATTATGAATTTGTGTATGAATGTTATAATGCGACCATTCCTCACATTTTACATTAATTTCTACAATGTATATTATCTAATGAGCAAATGATAAACACGTGATGGTCATTCAGTTTACTTGGCAAACGTTAGCTAAGTAGACTTCTAAAACTCAGTTGACATGGTCCATTTACTGCCAAAGAGAATCACATGAATACACTGAGCAAAAATTTTAAGAATGCTTGTTATGGGTGTGGCATATCAAGATGCTGATTAAAGAGCGTGATCGACTGACAAAGGTCAGATCATAGGCCACATTTTTAAAATGTGCAGTTTTATCACCCAACACAATGCCACAGATGTCACAATCAGCACCCTGGACCTCCACATCTGGCTTTGTCACCTGCAACATCATCTGAGACCAACCATCCAGACAGCTGGTGCAACAGTTGGTGTTCACAACCCAAGAATTTCCCCACAAACTGTCACAAACCATCACAGGGAAGCTCATCTGAATGCTTGTCATCTTCAGTCACTCTGAACAGAGTGCCCCATATAACCTTAAGCGGTATCAAGGTATTGTAGCGCACCCAGGTCAAAAATACAGATGCTCGTCTTCCAATTAAACTGATGCAGAGAAGTTGTATTGAGGTGATCCCTTGTAGTGTTCCCCCTCCTCAACATAGGCGGGTGACATCGCATAAAACTGGTGGCGGAGATAATGTTAGAGAAGTAGTAAAAAAGGATTTTTTAGGGGGCGGGGGTTAGGGTTAGGGTTAGGGTTAGGGGGGGTTTAGTCCTCATGTTAAAGGTGAGCCAGCCAACACGGACAAAGCTCACATCGTCTCCGTTAGCCTGCTGACGTGTATAGAAGAATCGCCTCATGTTGAAGCATGATAATGCACAACCGCATGACGCTGGATGCATGTAGGTCGAATGTGCAAGCAGCTTATTCTTAGTCATATTTCAGTTTATTGTTCTATAGGGCGTAGTAAGTATGACAGGAGAAGTATAAAGAGCCAGAAAGTCCGGGAAAGGAGGTGGGGTGGGTGGATGGCTCGCATAAACATAAGACTTTCACCCCAGAGACTGGGGAGTTCTGAGTTGCTTAAGGTTCATTATGTATGTGACTTCTGATGTCTCACTTCTGTCATGTGAGTGATGTTCCTTCCATCACGTGACATACATATTTTTGTTATCTGAACTCCAACTGAACTTTTTTTCTAATCCTACTCAAGTAGTTTTTTTATGGCTAAACAAACAAACCAGAGTTCTGCATGGGACCAGTTTTGCAAATCCGTCCCCGCCCACACCTGCAAAGCTGAGAACCAGAACCGACTCATTACCCACAAACTACGTGTTCATGTATGCATCACGTCTGCCTCACCGGCAACAACAACGGCGGACAGTTTTGAGGATAGGCTCATTGAACAAGTCATCTTTACGACATATCGTTGCTGCTACATGGCGACAAACATGCCTGCCACAAAAGCTGGTGACAGATACGTTCAGTTTTGGAAGTCAACATCAAAACATGTTGAAATAAATGGAAACAGGCTTGAGACCACTATGTACGTGCACGGGGGAAGGTGATGGGAAAATGGAACTCCTTTTCTTCTTTCTTTTGTTTTCACAGGTGGTTTATGGTCTGAGTTCTCTATTGTACCCTCTAGTGGTGTTTTTCAGTAACACATGTAGACAGGCTGCCACACATCATGAACAGCTCTCTTCACTACACAGCCAGTTGTCTATGTGAAAGCGTGGTCAAATGGCACGTATACCTCCGGTCTAAGTCAAATCTTGCTCCTGTAGCTTTTAATTTGTTTCTATAGTGACAATGAGCCGAGCTTGTGGCTATCAAAAGCTAAAACTTTTAAAAAACTTTTTGCAAGCAGCAAATCAAAGTGTCAATCTGTGTCTGTTTAATTCAGTTATACATACAGGAGCCTGTCCTGTCCTTGGATACCGTAAGACCTCAAATATGGCTGCCAGAGGATACCTTACATCACCTGCACGCCCTCTATTCTGCTCTATTAAATAACACATCCATTGTAAATTGCTAGGGATCAAAGGCATCTTTGTGACTCAAACTTTTGGCAGGTTCTTGGCCTGGTATGGTGAACTCACACCTCCCCCATGCACACACACTTAGAGTGAACTCACACACCCACACAAGAATCTAGTTGAAAAACTTCACCCACCTCAGTCAGTGTAACTGGAGCCCCACTGACCTTTTCTGCTGCCCATTGTAGGCAGTTAAATGAGAAAGTGAGGCATTTACAACAATGAGGACACACAAGTGACCGAACCATGTGTGTGTGTGTGTGTGTGTGTGTGTGTGTGTGTGTGTGTGTGTGTGTGTGTGTAAGAAAATGTGAGTCACTGGGTGTGGAGGGAATTGATTGGGATTTGATTGGCTGGACATTTAGGTCACAAAGATTTACATATGCATCTAGCATATTTTAACATGTCACAGGTGTAAATAATAAAATAATTGGTCACCTGGATCATCCTCTTACTGGCAGTGATTTCAAACCAGTCAGACCTCTTCAGCTTTGAGGTTTGGCTGTGAAAAAGGTTCATCTTTTATAGCAGCAGGACACAACTCAACATTTCCGCTGTTGCTTTCTTCATGTCCCAAGGTGTCATCAGGGGCTAATTAGGAGTCAAACCCATCCCACCATGATGTCTGTCAGTGCTGACCCTCTAAACTCTCCCAGGCCTTTCAAACTAAAAGACTTATCCAACTTTATTGATGTATTCAGGGACAATGCACATTAACTGACATAACTTACCCTTTCCAATCCCCGCAGTTGAGCAAGCTTAGCACCCGTCAGAAATTCAGTCAATTTTCTCATTTCTCATCATTGGTTTTGCTAACATTAGTTGTCAGATGTAACTAACTAGCTAACAATTTATGTAGACTTGCTAGGTAGTTAGCTAGTGTTTTGCTATGATTAGCTGTCAGATGTGACTAACTAGCTAACAATTTATGTAGATTAGCTAGCTAGTTAACTGGAGTTTTGTTAACTTAAAGAGGTGACTATATGATGTCGCTTCTTACAGTTCCCCCAGCAACATCTTCTGACCTTCTTCAAAATTTCTTTTGTTTTTATTTTCAAAATAGACAAGCCTAGCACATAGGATATCTAAGTACAGCAAACAGGAAAAGAGAAAGTTCCCAGGGGTGCCAAGCTTTCTCGACTGTTATTGGAGCACAGAGCAAAAAGGGGCGGGACTTAGAGAGGTAATTTGTGACTTAAATGTCATCTAGTCCATGTGCAGATTAAAGGTTAGGTTAAAATTAGATTAATACACAAACAAATAATTTATGAAAAAAGAATTAAAGACTTAACTTGTGTATGTTGACAAAAAACTGAACAAGTGAATAACTGACATACACACAAAGTTATGACAAATGTTTTGAGCTTTAATTGGTTGATTTTAAGAGGTTACATAGTAGTAAACATACTGGTTACACGCGTGAAATTTGATGAAATCATCCACTCAAGCCGCATGTGCGTTTTGCCTTCATCCTTTCAGACTTCCTTAGAAAATAAAAGCTCACACCCTGCAGTTTTGAGTCTCCACAGCGACGCGGAGAGCAAGCTCACACATTCTCATCATCATCACTGTCAACATCCCGCAGTCCAAAGCAGCACAACCTTCACTCTTCTTCACTCAGGCTGGAATACTTTAAATAGTCATTAGTCCGGGGGTTGAGACCCCCTTATGTCAGGCCAACTGGTGAGAGTTCATATCTAGCACCACTGGAGCGTCGATAGTCCATCATTTGCTGCTCTCATGGCGCCTGCAAAGTCCTCTCCGAACGTGGATGACTTTTTGGTGGTGCTTTTCAGTTTTTATTATTATTATTTTAAGAACTTGGAAGGAAGTCATTATTTCTTCCGCATTTAAATCAAGTAACACAAGTAGACAGACTTCAAGTAGAGTATGGAGTATGCATATTTTACATCCCAGCCAGGTCATCTCATCACGCCAAGCAAGGGGGAAATACATGTGAATGCCCGTGAAAACATGACATACAGAGAAGTCGAAATAATAACAAAGAAATGCTACATAATAAATCAAACTAAAAGTAGAAAACATTACAACAAAATCAAATGTTAGTTAACAGCATTTCAGGATGAAAGAAAGAAAAAAAAAGAAGGATACAATACACATCTTTCTCTCCAATAGAAAATAGAATTAGTGCATCATTATTACATTTTAATATCAACTACATAGAGCATGTAGCAACATACCACTGCATGAAAAGAATCACTTGTATTCTATTATTTTTTACTATAGCATGAAACACTCAGACACCCACCACACCGACATGAAGCTCCAAAATGTATCAAGAACACTTTATCAACGCTACATTTGTTGAGGCGAACGGGGCTAGCTAGCAGAGATCTGAATGTGCGTTAACGTGTTTGTTGTGTACTGTCCATGAGTCCAACAGTGATGGAGCTTCCAAAGCAACGTATCTAAACTGTTTTAGATATATGGCTTTGGTTCCAGAGAAGCAGAGAGGGGCAGTAGGCTAAACACTGCACCCTTCCTGTCCAGTTCATTGTTTGTTTTGGAACCTCTGTCCAAAAGCAAACAGTTCAAAAACAAAGCCATATATCAGAATATTAGATAAATATTACTCCAGTATTGTAATATTCGACTATTCTTGACTTTTAATCTAGTATTTGTGATATATGGCTTTGGTTCCAGAGCAGCAGGCCAGCCCTCTCCTCTAACACTGCCCCCTGCTGGTCTGGTAAAGTGGTTACAGGCTAAAATGCTAAGACCCACAGGTACGCTCCAGGTACAGGCAACTGGAAGGGGCAGAAGGTAAAAAGAGGGCTGAGAAGAGGAACACGTAACAACCTCAGGCACATGACTTATGGGTCAAATCCTACCTGGGCAAAATACCAGTGAATGTGGTTTAAAAGGACCCAAAACTCCTTAAAACCCCAAGAATAATACCAGTGTCATTTAAAGTAACAGCTTATCCACTATTTTCTTTGTTGAGTTTCCTTTCTCGCAATCATTTAGGGGCAACCACCATGTTAAATTAAATGTTTTTAACACTGACATGATGTTAAAGGCAAGGGAAGCCTGGATGATTGGCACAACCAGCAAAGAACACCGGTATTATCCTTTAAAGGTGAAGGCATTGGCCAGTTAAGATAAAGAAAGTGCTTGTTATTTTTTATTTTCTTCAGACCAGCTTTTTTTTTGTTTTGTTTTGTTTTATTTGGAGGCTCTTAGGCCTCATGGTTAAGGTCACAATGCTCACTTAATACCACCTTAAACAAGGCCGAACATACTTAAGAAAAGTGAAAAAATAGTCCTTGTTATGACACTCAGAATGCTTTAATTACATTGAGCGTTGACCCTGTATTGTGGTAGAGGATGGAGGTGTTTTAAGGGAGTAATAGTGTGTGCACACAAGACAATGCAAGAAGATTGGTGGGTAAAGAGTAGTACCAGTAAAGAGTCATTGGAGGGATCTTATCTACAACCCCAGGCTCGAATCATGAAACATGATGAGTCAGACTCTTATCAGATCAAGCTTAATGCATCTGATTCTTCCCTCACTGAGGCATTCCCCGCCGTTCCCCGTCCGTGTGGTTCCTTTCCTCCTTCCTCCACTATAACAGGTCAGGGAGATGGCTGTAGACCGAGTCCAGCAGCGTCTGGCTGGCCTCCTGACTCTTGACCCCCGCAATCTCAAACAAACGGTCCAGCTTGTCCTCGGCGGCCGGGATCTCCTCGATGATGTGCAGCTCCTCCGGGTTCAGGATGTGCAGCATGTCGTCGAAGATGGGCTGCAGGTCGCACGGGTCCAAACGCACCTGCCGGAGCACAGTGTCTTTCTTCTCTGGAGGGGACACAGAGAGAAGAAACAGATTTAGATTTTATTCTACTCCTAGGAAGCGATTTCCTTTCACAGCCAGTTCAACATAGAAACACCTTGACAATATGGACAGGAGAGCACCCTTAAAGGTCCTGTATCTCCATCCAGTTATCCTAATGACCTTAAAGCTGCTCTAATCAATATTAATACTGGATCAGATGACTCGGTGTAATGTTAAACACAGAACATACTGTAGAATTATCAGTCATCTTTGTAGTTCCACTCAGCTTTATAGGGTGTTTTAACATCCTTGATTTTCTCACCCGTGACTTCCCTGTTTTGATTTATTCTCACTGAACCGGTTCCGTTCAAGATTTTTGGAACCTCGGCGCAATTTAGCAAACCAGCCCACATTTCCACCAGTAGTGACCGCACCTATTGCAGGGGTTGTGTTAACAATGGTTTCTGAGGGCATCGCAGAATGACCTGTAGAATGTGACGCACCCACCACAGTTTGCACTTCACGTCAAGGAAAACCTGCAGCGGCACCAAATGGGAACCAGTTCTGTGTTGGTGGAAATGCCTTCTTGTGGAACATTCAGCTGCTAAAGAGGCAGATATTTCCCTCAGGAGTTGGTGAAAACCAAAGCAGAGAGTGAATACTGGACATGTATTGATCAAGTGGCCAGAAACACAACTGAAAAAGGAATCCCAACATTGCTCAGTGTGTAAATAAGCATCAGTTTGCTAAAAGGATAACATGCCAGTGTTGTGTCTACAGCTTGTTTCTGCTGCCCCCAAGTGGCACAAATCAGTCAATACAGGTTTAAGGATATAATTTATGATTTGAAGGATGGGTTACCACAGCATTCAAAAAAAAAAAAGTCAAAATCAATTCACTTGATGTGAACGAGGCCCGGTTCCAGAACAAAATGACTGGGGGTGCATCTGGAAATAGTGGGGTTGAATTAGTGGCTTCGGTGCTGGCCAGCAACAGCAATGGAAAAATAGTAGGAGTTACAGGTCAGAGTGTGGTGCTTGATGAACACATTATGCTGGAGCACAGCTGAAAAAAATTGAAAACAGTCTTAAGTAAATACAGCGTTTTCTTTATGAATCAGAACAGAACCAATGACGTGTTGACAAATCCACAGCCTCTGAAGTGCTGCGACAGAGTGCAGTGCTACTTATTGTACTTATTGCATTTTCATTTTTCATTTTATTGCACATGTTACTACTTTAAATTACTCTGGTTCTATTGTTTGTAGAGTACAAACAGTAAAGAAATGAGTACAAAGTTCATTGTCATTGTTGGAAGCTTAATAACTAAACTTTAAAAAAAAACAACTTAATAACTGTCTACTAAGAGAAAATGGGAAGCTGATATTGAGGAAAACATGGATGTGAGGAGTGGTCAGAGATTTGTTCAAATATACACTCTGGCTCCTATAACTGGAGGCACAAGCTCTTACAATTCAAGATTCTGATGCATCCACAAATGTCCTTTTTCTGTTGGAGACGCAAGAGACAAAAGGAGTCTTTTCTACTCTCATATGCTGTGGTCTTGTTATAAAATTACCTCCTGGAAGGAAATATGTTCTGTTGTTTCATCATGTTTGGGAATCACTTTAACACTTACTCCACGTCTCTGTCTACTTGGGAACTTTAATGGTGGTGATTGCCATGAAATGAAACTCTTATCTTGCACTTATTGCTGCAAAAAACAGTACTGCTGTCGGCTGGAGGGCCTCTTACCCCCAACACTTTCTCAGTGGAAGTCAGAGATGTCACGTTATGTCCCCATTGATTATTTATTTTACAAAATGAACGAAGAGTTGGACATACGTGACAAAATATGGACACCATATGTGAACTTCATTAATAACCTCTGTTACTACTGAGGTGCTGTATACAGTGAATTTTTAGTGTTTGGGGGTAGGAGTCAAGCAATACTATGTATTGCTTGTGAAGTTCCTCTATTATTTGAGAACCCACTTCTTCTTCTTTGTTTTGCAATTGTAATATTTATTCTAAGTTTCTTTATATTTTTACCTATGGCTTGTTTTGATTGTACTGTTTGTCTTGTCCGGTCTGTTTAAGTGTATCCCATAAACAAATAAGAAGTGAACACACTGATTCTCACTCCATGTTGGTGGGTCTGGTAGACTGCACTATCCTCTTAGAGATCCAGACCCATCTCTGTTGGAGAAAGCACTTTTGCAAATTCAGGGGAGGATGGCATTGAATCATATTGGAGTGTATTGTGTTTATTGAACTATCTTAAAACAAAATAAAAAAAACTATTATATACAAAAAAACAAACAAACATACATTTTAATATGAAAAATGGTCCATAAATTGTGGCAATGGACTGCAGTTTTCCATTTTTATGTATTAAAAACAACAGTATTACTGCTGACACAGTATTAGACTTAAAAGCAATACCCAGGGTTACCACGTGGGGGCAGTCATCATCCACACATCAATGTCTGAACTGTGTGCACTGTTGTCACATAATTTTCAATAGTGCAAGAGACACATTAGTGAGTGTCTGAATAATTTGCCCGGGGTGTGAAGAACGCAAAACTGCTGATACTCAGTATCTGCACAGGCCACTGCCAACAAACCAGAGTCTCTCCTTTCAGACCAATGATCTTTCTTGGCAACCAGAAGTGCCTTGTCAGATGAAACTGTTGGACATGTGGGAGTGAGTCTCCAGTGGAGATTTGGGTTTATAAAACTTATTAAAACAGCCTATTTTGACAAAGTTTGACAGGCTTTGAAATGTCATGACCAGTCCTGAATAACCAGACTTAATCACGTTGGTCACTTGATATGCTGACAGTTTCCTCTAGGACACCTTTAGCATTTAACATATAATTTTAATATATTTAATAATATGTCAAATGACCAAAATGGCTTCTGGCAACTGGAAAAGCTAAAGCTGCATTAATTAAGATTTAAGACAATGTGATTTGTTCTTTTTACCCACTGAACCTCTATGTGGTACTATGGTTGGTTGGCTGGTAAACATTGTCACACTGTATATAGTTTGTTGATGCTGATGTCAGTCTGTTACATTTTCTGCCAGTTGGGGGCACCAACATACAAAAACTGCTGATTTCATGTTGACCCAAAATGAAACAAGATAAATCCTGAAGTGAATATCATACATTAACAGACTAGCAGGGTGACAATCAGTAGGAGTGAGAGCATCATTTTTAGTTTCCCTATTATGTTCTGTTGAACTCTGTAGACTACAGAGCAGGGGTGGGGAACTATTTTTCATGAGGGGCCACATCAAAAACTGATCAGGTTGCTGTGGACCAGACACAGGTGATATAAGGTCCTAATAATGGTCAAAATCTCTAATAATGGAATGGTCAGAATCTGGTATCTTTGACTGTCAGGTCTGTAGCGAGCCCGAATGAAATGATTGGATGGCTTACCTGCCTATCTACCTATGTAAGTACCTGCCCACTCAAGCACACTTTGGCCTTGCACTCATCACTCATGACCAGAATCTTCCACAAGACTAGGCAGATACATTGCTAAAGCTATAGCTCACTAATCAGAGAAAGAATGGCACAGAAAGTACAGCCAAACATTTCCAATACTACCATGCTAGCTTGACAGCTGTGATTACTAGCAATAGCCATGTTGGCTGTTTACGTTCATTATG
>JAJHUR010099989.1:0-17533 GCA_027495735.1 Lutjanus campechanus | reverse complement strand
AAGCTTAGAGAGATAGATTAAAACTGCTAATTTAAGACTCTCTCAACAATTAGCTGTGCAGCACAATACTGTCCTTTGCTGCTTTTGTTCCTTTCCTTTCTTCTGAAAATCATCTTTGGCACAGATTTGTCTATTTTTGCATCTAGATTGCGGGGTGGGCCCTCCTCTTGGTTTTGGTTTGTGACCTCCAGAGCTGCTTTTAGCCCAAACTTTTGACTTTGCCCTCCTTTATCCACACTCTTAGAGATGAGGTTTCCAAAATGGTTCTCTGCAAAGAACCAGTTGTCTCTGAAAATCCCTTGTTTGAAGAAAGAGTTCTTTGTAAGATGAAGTGTTCCATCAAGGAAAAAAAGAAAACTTTATGGAAGATGAGATCTTCCAGGATTGTTGAGGACAAGAGTGCCCTCAAATATTCAAACATTCATCCATGTTTCAAATGGTACTTTTAGATGTAGACCTATCTGGGATCCCTTTAATCCATCTATGTTACTTTTCCTCCCGTGTTTCTGCTTCATCTGCAGAGTACAATCTTGGTCTTTGTAGAACCTTCAAAAGATTGGAAGGTTATAGGTGAAATCCTCATAATAAGGGTATTTTTTAGACCCCCCTTAGCAGGTCCTAGATGATGCCCTTGGAATATGAAGTGGCCCCCAGAGAGGGGTTCTAGGTGGAACTATTACACCATAGAGGGGTCGTCTGTAGAACCTTTCATAGTGGCCTTCCCACCCACATTGAACTGGGCGCATTCTGGTTCTAGCACTTAACTTTGAACCATTTCCATCTAAAAGAATGTGGTTCAGAAAAGTTGGTTTCCTGCAGAAACCAAAAACAGCAGGTTGTCTTTTGGGACAAAGGTGGGTGTGTCATATTCTACAGGCTGTTGTACGCTTTGCAACACACTCTGTTGATGATATCCTTGTTTACAATGGTTTCACTTAAAACTGGTGGAAACTTGGGCTTGTCTGCAAGATATCACCAAGATTACATGCATCTTGAACCAAACTGGACCAACACCGAACAGCCCCCATTCTGGTTCAGGCATCTTATTTTGAACCATTTGGAGCATTTCCACCAAAATGAAATTGGTTTAGAAGAGTTGGTTCCCTGCAGGAACCAAATAATAGCAGGTTGGCCTTGGATACTAAAGAGGCCATGTCATATTGTACAAGTAGTTGTGCAGCTGGTTCACTAGATAGCACCAAGGTTCAGCGAATCTTGAACAGAACTGTTGCAAGACCCACTGCTGCTTTGGTTGGGTTCTAGATGAAACCCTTGGAATATAAAAGGGTTTTTGGTAGAAACCCCTGGGTGGGTTCTTGTTGGCACCATAGAAGGGTTCTATGTAGAACTTTTGAAGGCTCATTTCACCCAATTAATTCTAGTTCTGAATCTGTTCCATTAAAGAAACTTTGGTGCTATCTAGAGAACCAGAGTGGAACCACAGTGGGCCAATTCCATGTTGGTGGTAAGGCCTGTCACTGGGAGTTCTGTGGGGGACCTTTCATATACGGTTCTAGATATAACCCTTTATGTTGTTGCAGGTGTAACCTTTATAAAAGGTTCTACCAGGAGCCAAAAAGAGTTCTCCTAAGCGGACAAGCCAAAGAACCTATATGGTTCTAATCTTTATTTGTAAGAGTGCACCCTTCCTCTCCATGCTGGGCTCAAATACACTTCTGGGCCTTTTTTTAGGGGGCCTCTTGCTTCTAAAAACAGCGGTCTGAAACACCGGTGTGGAATGGCGTGGTTAAATCTGACCTCTGCTTGCCAAGGTCTGCTGAGAAAATGAGGCTAAACATGTTATGTTGGTAGTAAATAGTCGCAGACGTTTGCGGGCTGCGAGCTCTGTCACACTGTGTTTATTATTGTGACGGTGTGTGGAGGTTTAACTGCGAACGCCTGAGAGCTGGAAGCGAAATATTTATGTGCGTCTCATTCACAAAACGTCTCAGTTCAAGGATCTGAAAGAGTTTGTGTTTAGAAATGTGGCTTTATTCACTAACATGAACACTGGCTTGTATTTCACCAACACTTACAATAACACTGCTGTTGCCTTGCTTGCAAGAAAAAGTCTTAATGCTCAAATGGAAAAATGGGACTGAGTATCAAACCTCAATAATTTGCTGGTACCAGTTAGACACTGAGTATTGAATGTTGTTTTTTAAAGTACTTGGGAACATTTTTGCCTTTATTAAATAGGAGATGTGAATGACAGACAGAATGGAGAGGGATGTGGGACACCATGCAACTAAGATCCACAACTGCACTTGAACTTGGGGTGTTGCAGTTACATTGTCAGTGTGTTAAATCTCCCAGTCACAAGGATGGCCTGAGATTTGTAGCGCTGTTTTTTTCCGATCAGACAGTATCTGATATGCATAGATATAAATCAGATTTTGCACAGACAAAGACAAAGTTCTTTGGGTTTAGAACATTTAATATTTGAGAATATTGGCCGCTTTTGTTAAATAAAAAAGCAGCTTTGAAAAGAAGAACATGTTCTAGCCCTTGAAATAAGTTCAACTGTAACTACACCTGTACTTGTTTTTTAATGAACAATATATGACTTTATCTTTAATTTTTTTTTACAAATTATACAGTCTAGAAGTGTTTGTCTGAGACTGCAGATTGTGTTCCAGATTAAACATTGAATCTATAAAATGTCAGCATATAGTAAAGAACAGTTACAATTTCTGAGAGCCCAAGTTGACCTCTTCCAGTGTCTTGCTATCTGACCAACAGTCCAAAACCCAAATATATTTGGTTTACAAAGTAACCTTACAACTGAGACACTAAGGTATATGTGCCATTTTTTCTTGAAATATTAATCAATTGCTTACAGCTGAAGATTTGTCGTCTTGATTCAGCTTTGATTACATTACTCAAAATATTAATGCTAAAACTTTATCACCGCAACAGCAGTAGTATTGGAAAAAAGAAAAAAGATAGCAGTACTGTGTTTAATGTTTGATATGCATAATGTATAATTTTAGCTTAAGATGTCCTGAATTATAATGGAAACCACTGACAACACTGTCAGTTCATTGAGCTAATTTCTAAGTATTTGATTTCATCTTTTTATCCACTTTGTACTATATCACATTTTGGCTCATTATAAACCTACATCTAGAAGTCTTTGTAAGCAGTGAAGTAGCAAAGTTTATATAATTGGTTATTATTTTGACATCGGAACTCGTCTTCATACCTTTGATCATTTACTGAGGACAGGTCAGTTGCCATGTGCCTCCCCCCGCTGCCCTATATTCATGAACACATAGAACCAGTACAATGCAAACACTGTTCTCTATCTTTGTGAGTGTGGTCTGTTGGGCGCTGACGTCTCAGGGGTGTTAAGTGAGTCACCAGCAGTCCACCAGTTCAGAGACAGAAACACATTATAATGACGTGGCTTCATAGATGGGCTCTTCTTTAAAGCCTTGCATTGGAAACTCCTGTTCATATCTGATACAGCTCGATGAAAGGAGTTGATTGTTCTGACTGAAGTAGCCCGATGTTTAATTTAAATGAGATGACATAATTCCCTCCACAAATTGCTGAGCATAAAATAGTGAAAAAGCATGGAAATAGTGAAAAAGCATGGACACACCATTTATAAACTAACAATACAAGCATATTTAGCTTAATAAAAGAGCCAACTGTCGTTATCAAAGCTACAAAAGAAACATTGCTTACTGATAAGCAAAGTAGGTTCCTTATTGACTAAAAATTTATACAGTGTTTGAGGAAGTGCGAGAAACAAGTGTAAGTTTCTCATAATTGAGGCCGACTAATGGGGCAGATCACTATCAGGATGTGAGAAAGATAACACACTAAAACCAAATGTGAGAATTCACCACTTTATGTTCCACACCTGCTGTGTGATGCCAAGCTTAAAATTATATAGCAGGAAGGTTCTCTGAAGTAGCTTTTTACTCGGCCTATTGTTCTGATATAAGAGTCACAGCAGATCTCGAACAGTTTTAGAACATGATGTTCAGTCAGTGGCCCCTAAAGTCACCTTGAGAATTAAACATGACAGATATTCTTCTACTGTTCCCCAAAGGAAATGCCTGTAAGTGTGGAGAGCTCGCTGTTCTAGCTCTGCAGTTTTCACTCTCCCGTGGTAGCGGAAATGGAGGCCCTCTAGTTCAAGTGTCAAGTCTGGGGCCTAATGAAAGACAGCTGAGTGTCATTAATGTGCCAGTTTTCGAGCATTAGGGCCTCAGCTGAAAGATGGTGGAGGTGTCCACAGCTGGCCTGCTGCTGGCTTAAATTGGATTAAGACCAAACTTTGACATATCTGTCTGTGTAGTGAAAACAGAACAGCCCAGGGCTTACAGTAACGCAGCAGTTTCCATGTAATCTTTGTGGCTTGTTAGCTTCTGTTGGACAGCTCGTATACTGCAGACAGTTTGCTTACCTGTGCTGCTGTTCTCATGTGAAGGTTTGTGGCTGGTTTTGCAGGATTGTTCTCGATAACTGATGGATTGCCATGAAATTTGTTACGTTCATTTCACCCTTGGGATTTATTGTGATAGACTGATGATTCCTTAACTTTTCATCTACGTAGAGTCTGTAGGGAAGAGACAAGATTTTGGTATCGGGAGCATTCAGGTTTCAATTTGTAGTCGGAGTACATTTGATCAGACATGTGATCATGTTTGAGTGGGCTTTGGTTGCATGCAGATAAAGGAGGCAAAAGAGGAACACACTGGCTGAAATGTAGTTTTAGAACCCATCGGCTATCGTCTAATGACAGTCTAGTTTTTTATTAGCTTTTTAAAAATGTATCTGCATTCATATGAGGATACATATCTTAAGAGATTAGCTGAAATGTCATCTGGACTCTCAACAACAACTCCATTCTTGCGTCTCAAGTTGCTATTGGACTATAAAGAGAAAGTCTTGGCTGAGATATCCGCTGGCTACACTGGAAGCCCTGAAACATTGGCTGTTGATCCCAAAGGCTAAATTGTCTGAGCCTATAGCCAGTGAGTTCTGAGATTGGTTTGCAAGCCCTTAGGCACGGGATGAGATTTTGCTATCTTCTTTTAGGCAGTCAAGGTTTGTTGTGTCAGCTAAGCTAACCTCTTTGCCTGTTTAATTTCATTCACTCCCAAGAAGCCTAGGGTACTGTGCCAACTGTACAGACAACTTTTCAACTCACACGGACATACAGTATTTTCAACTTGTGTCTCACCAGGCAGTTTGTCTCTAATCACGTCTTTTCTTTGAATTTGTATTCAGTCGTGCCACCTCTAAAACTCACCTTAAGTCATCTTGTTTAAATGAGAATTAAAACGCCAGCCTAGACTTGACTTCTTTTTAGCAGATACAGTTTGTCTCCCAGTAGCAGCAGCAGCTCCTCTCCGGCAGACCGACTGTTGGGACCATTAGCTGTGGAGAAAAGGTCTTTATCCTTGTGTCCGTCCCCATAGGCTGTTGAATAATCATCTCGCTGGTGTAAATATTTTGTCTGAGACTGCAGACTGCTGTCATGTACCGAAATTATCCCCTCTGTGTCTAAGCAGTGCAGATCCTGCACTGATTTTTGTAGATCGTCCCGGAGAATTAATATCTGTGACAGACTTTTTATTTATTTCCAGTGAGGTCCTTTGGCCGGGCTGCGAGCATTGTTTGAAGCAGATTCCAGGCTTGTTTAGCTTTTCCCAGAGTTTAGATTACATTGATGGCCTGGTTTAGGTTTAAGAATCAGACACGCTTGATTCACAAAGACAATGTGCTGCCGTTTTGGCAGCTCTCAGCATTTTCAACTCTCTGTAACAAGGCAGTCTGGTCCCCTCTCTCAGTCTCTCTTTTCACTTTGTCTTTCTCTCTCTTCCTTTTGAACTGAACGCCAAATATGTCATCTTCACGGCTTCAAGAGTGAGCTATGGCTGGTTTCCAGACACTGTGATACAGGCTTCCTGTGTGATCCAGTTGAGCTTCCTGTGTTTCAGCAAAGGAAGGGCTGAGACAGCAGATACAGGGAGTTTGGGGCGGCTTACTGTACAGCAGATCCCAGATCCATAAGCTGAGCCCTTGGCTCACCCTACCACAGCCAGGCAACCCCACAAGATCCCCTAAAACTAGCCCACATTTTGGCCTTGTGGGTAGTGGTGGGAATCGCATGCTTTGACCCTCTCTAGATCTGCTTTCAGAGGATTACCGTGAACTGTTAAACAGATGGTTCCGTAAAGATGTCAGATTTTACAGATGCTTGAGCAAACCTTGTCTACTGTCAAGTTTCTGTCTGTTACTTCAAAAATATGCAACAGTATAACAGCATTGGGGCTATTTAATTATGTGGAACACATTTTTCTGCCCAGCAATGACACATTACTCTGACATTTCACCATTTATCTCAACACGAGGTTAGTTGTAGTTGTTTTTCCATGTCTCCGTGGGGTTGCTTTTGTCTGTCGTGTGGTTTATAGGCCACCTTTATGGCTGATTGCAGAGGCCAGGTGCGGAGGACAAGCCAGAAATAACTTGTTAGCCCTGCACAGCTATTTTCAACACAGAGATGGAGCCATGAATAGTGATATGGACTTGGCGTCCCTCCAGAGACTGTGGTTGTGCCTCAATTGTCTCTGCTGAAATGCTGTGGGAGGACACGTCGTGATGGGATGTGAACCCTGTTCAATATGGATGTGCTGAAAAGAAACCAGAGCTGCTTATTGATCCTGTGACTGGAAAAGTTAGAAAGTCCTTCCAAGGCAGTATTCCCCCCAGAAGTGTATCTTTAGCCTCCTTCACACACACCGGGAATGTTTGCAGGCTTCAGGCCAGCATGTGTGGTTTAAGTGTTTTGTGTGAATTTAGGCAGAGCAGATTTTTCAAGACCAGTCGCTGACTTTTGAGCTGTTCACAAAGCTAGCATTTCGGCTGTAGCTACCACCCCTATTATTCTGTTTAACCATTACAGAGTGGATAATTATGGGTCTGTTGATGAACAATTTGGGAAACTGCTCTAATACCTGATTAACACTGTAATTATGTGTGCCCTGGCTGAAAACCACTTGTACTACTTTGATCAGTTAAAAATTAAAGCAAGGCTTCATAACCTTTGAAAAGAGATCACATAAGTGATAAAACACAGTTGCTGAATTCAGTACAGTCAGGAGATTTGCTGCTGCAGCCTCAAAGGTCTGGTGTAGGGCTGCAACTAACCGGTGAAAAATGTTGATCCCCAAGCCAAAGATAATATCCTCAAATGCCTTGTTCTGTCTACAGCCCACAGATATGCAGGTTCCAGTTCCTAGAGGAGTCAAGAAAATGAAAATATTCACGTCTGAAAAACTGAAACCAGAGAATTTCAACATTTTTTCTCAAGAAACGACTCAAAACAATTCATTGATTTTCAAAATAGTTGGAGTTTGAGGATTTATTTAATATTCGAAGGAATCTATTGCCAGAATATGGCGGAAATTGAGTATAATAATGATAGGTATGTTTTCATTAGTGAACAATCACCTGAAAATGAGAATTGTTGTGTTTTCGTTACCTTAGAATGAGCCCTTTATATCTACAGGGGGTGTAGGTCCACTTCTTCAGAGGCTGCCATGTTTTTACAGTAGCCCAGAATGGACAAACCAAACACTGGCTCTAGAGAAGGCCTTTCATGAGTTTTGTAACCACCGTAGTTTCTCCTACACACACGAAAAGGGAGAGTGAAGCAAGCAGTATTTAGTTGGTTGCGATCTATTACCTCACCACTAGATGCCACTAAATCCTACAAACTGGAAAAGTTCTGGTTTATTTATACTTATGATTGTGACTCCATTATAGACATTCAGGGAAACAAGGACTGCTTTTTTACGTGAATCATTTTAAACACTTGTCTCTGAGTCTGTTTCTGGGTTTCTGCAGTCGAGGTTTTTCGCCTTCAGCCCACCCTCCACAGACAGGTTTCAAGATGGCTAATGTTAGCAGACTTTAGATAGATATTTCTATCTAATTTCTAATTTTCTCGATTATAGTTGTTTGTCAGAAAATGGTGAAAAATGTCAATCACTGTCTCCCTAAGCTGACGTCCTCAAATGTCTTGTTTTACTCACAACCTGAAGATATTCAGTTTACTGTGAGTGGGGAGTAAAGAAACCAAACATTATTCACATTTAAGAAGCAGAAATGAGAGAATTTAGACGTTTTTTTCTTATTGATTATCAAAAGTTGGCAATTAATTGAATAACTGAGTGATCGTTGCAGCTCTAATCTGTACTAAACAAACAACAAGATTTGTGGGTCTTGGCATCTATGCAGCATTACAGTTCATTTCTGTTCTTATTGGTTTTTGTTCAGCAAATATTACAGTCTCACGCAGTGTGTGTCTCATTCAGTATGTGACTTTAAAACTACCTCCAGGATATTACTTTGCACATCTTATCTGTGGGGAAATTTTGTAGAATATGCTTAAGATCCTATCGTTCTTCATATTATCTTATTATTCTATTCCCCTGAAAAAATGAGTCTTTTCTCAAGACAAGAAATAGAAGCTGACGTCATGAACACGTATCTGTATATATGTCTTTGAGGCTAAAAATAAAGGATGGCAGATTGAATCAGAGGTGACAGAAACTCTGTGGCATTACTTCTCCTCGCTCACAAGTTCCACTCCAACTCTGTTCAATATGGTTATTTTCACTTTTCTTTCTATCTGACAAAACTTCTTCAATTGAGGAATAGTTTGAAAAGTGGAATGCTCAAGTAATGTGGAAACTATGATGACATTTTTCTAGTCGTTTGAGCCTTCATTCCTATCATATGGAGTATTTTTCTCGTTTTTCGTCTGTGGAAAGATCACATTGGATTGGTCTGCTTGTATCAGTGTCTGAGAGGCAAAGAAGCACCAAAAGATTAAAGACATTAACATCTGTCTCATTAGTATTATTTATCACACAGAGGCTCTTTTGGCAAAGAGGGGACGGTGAGTGGGAACACTTTAAGGATCAGACCTTCTGTCATGGTCTCGGAGGGCAGCCTGATTCATTGCTTTTGTCTGCTATGAGAGGGTCCTCCGGATGGTGGTGGTGGGGGTGGACAGAGACACAGACGGAGACTGTTTGGTATTCTCCTTCAGTTCTGTCGCTGTCGGGCGGCTTGTACCTCTCAGAGCTCAGACATGGTCCCTGCTCGGCACTGTTTGAAGGGTACGTGAAGTCAAGGGGGTTTGGTTCGGCTCAAAGTGGAGGGAGTGAACTAAGCGAATTGTGTAGGTGGTATGATGGAGGAGGGAGACGGAGAGGAGGGAATGGAGGGAGAGAAAGAGGGAGGATGGGAGGAGAGGATGCCAAAGATTTGGTGCTGACAACAGTGAAGTGACAGGATGCATCTTGGAATGTTTTAATTAAATATTAACTAAACTCAAGGTCCTCAAAGTCTATAAAGCCACTTGAGCCTGCAGACCCGCTCATTTTCACTTAGTCGGCTTTAGCAAATGAACTCATAAATATTCTATTGACCTTCAAAAGGCCTGAACAACCAGACTAATACTGTACAAATGGAGGAGGGAGGATTAAGAGAGAGTAAAGGGCAAACTCAGAAGAGGCGAGAAAAGCCTGCAACTTCCTTTCCTTTGCACTTGAAGCAGCCCTTTTCCCCCCTAAGAGTCGCGCACCACCCTTTCCTGTTTTTCCTCCTTTTCCATTCCTTCCTTTCACGGCCATTCTGACAGAGGGAAGCCCAGGCCTTCTCCCACAAAGAGCGCTGTGACTCCGAGCTGCCACCAGTTCTTTTACTACCGCAGTGTATCCTTTACTGTTGCTCTCACCCCCCCACCCCACCCCCCCGACTCTGCTGGTCATTATTCACGGCGGTGCTCGCTGAAGTAAGTACTTCTAAGTACTTGCAAATGCAGCTCGATTTTAAAGGAGAGTAAATCCACTCATTCACGGTTGAGGTTTGTGTGGCTCAATTAAGAGGTTTTCACACGGGGGGTTGAGGAACTGTGGTGGACACCTGGGGAACCCAAACACTATAAGGGGTTGCATTAGTATTTCATAATGTAGGGCTGGGTTATATATCGAATTAATGCAATTAACTCAAATTTTTGTTTTAATTTCTGCGTAATGAAAATCAACTTATTATGATGTGCGTTTAGTTAAAAAGTAAGTTTCTGGGTGTCTCTGGGCAACTTGTGGTGAATTTAACGGCGGTGTAACGTTGGACTCTAGCCTTGTCTGCGTTGTTGTTAAGTATGGTGAAAAGTCAACTAGAACACAAATGGTGATGGACCCAAAAGTGCAGACGGGAGCACTGGAGGTAGAGTTCAAAGGGTATTTAATCAAAAACAGAAAGTAACAAAAAGGCAGGCTTACGTGAACAAAAGGAATCCCAAAAGACAAAAACTAAACCAAGCAAAATCCAGAACTCCAAAAGGGGAAAAATAAATCCAACTAACACTGGTGGAAACACAGAGAATGCACAGAAAATCCAAAAGGGGAAAAAGACCAAAAAACACTGGAAACCAGACTGGGAAGACACAGGAACTTAACACCAAGGTACAACACACGAACTGACACAGACAAAGAGACACACAGGGACTAAGTAGAAAGCAAACTAATCAGACACAGGTGGGTGAACAACAACAGGTGAACCAAATCAATAATCAGAAAAGAGCGGGAAAAGAACAAAGACAGGAAGTAAAAACAACAAAGACACACAAGGGAAAACCAAGACTACAAAATAGAACAGGAAGTGACCAACAAAATGTCCAAACCATAACAGTTGTGTTGTGATGAAGAAGCCCAGACCATGAACAATGTTGCTTATCTCTCTCATGGAGTGCAACAGCAAAAGGGGAGAGGTGAGGCGGGAGACGCCCCTTGAAGCCTATCAGATTATAACAACTTAAACAAACTTGTGTAATTATAATACTAAATATTATAAATGTATATTTGACTCTGTTACACATATTACTGCTGCATAATTGACTTTGTTACAGTAGCATCGACAAGAGTGACTGATATGGGTTTTTTAATGGCCAATACCAATATTCAGAGAGCAGGGTGGCTGATGTAATATCAAAGAGTCATGTTTAATTCCATTATTTCATGAGTTTTTGTTTACCTAGTTAATTTAGCCAGTAAAATGTTGTTTTAAATGTTTATTAACTAATGAAATAGAAAGTACATTGGGTTATGCTGCAGATTTCAGAACATGAACGGCATTCTGCAAGCGTCTATATATTATAACATAATATATATTTAACGCAAGGCAGTAACAGTTTCAGATTAGATTTGCCTTCATTTAGGACAGAATAAACGTTTAGGCAACCGTTTACAGCAGGATGCATGAGAGTTACAGAACAGGGCTCCAGAGTGTGCAGCGCTATCTTTGTTCCACAGCAGCCAAACTAACAAGGCTGCTTATCTCAAAGTGCCAGACAATCACCCCGATTAATTGTCTATCATTATTTTTATTCACTTTTTTTTTTTGAGGCAGCTTCTCTGGTTATGAGAGTTGAAGCCATGGCAGTTGATAGAACAGAATCTGGAGCAGACTCTGTTTTACTCTGTAGGTGTAACTAACCTTAGCAAGCCAGCTGCCTAATTCAGGTTGATGTCAAAAAATTCAAACAGCATTAGCAGATGAATTTGTGTTGAGACTTTTCTTTAAAACTGATGACTGATTTTTTTAATATGCATACGACAGGCAGGTGGTGGCGTTTACAATTCCTGCTCAACTGCGTTGCACATAAAATCTTAAGAAATATGCTTCAACCATGTTTTAGTCTCGCATTTTGCAGGAAAAAATAGATTGTACAGGTAGTAAACCATGAACTGAACTATTTAATAAGTTAGTTAATTACAAATTGAGAATGAGGTTCACTTTTTGTTTTGCTGTCCTGCCTATGAGGATTTAAGGGATGTACTTTTCACTAAGATGTCTTCGATTGATGTTGAATTTTTTTGGTTGGATGAGTATGCAAAACTTGAGTTGTGTTTTAGAAAGGGGACCTTTTTTTGTGGCAGATTTTATTTCTCAGGCCTGGGAGAAAAGGCAGAATACTCTGTTTAAGACCGAGCTATGAAATGGACTGCAATTTTGTATTGTAAGGTAAATGTTTGTTCACTGCAACTGTATTTGGTGTCTTATAAACCCATGGGGGTTGGACACTTTTTGTGCATGACACGAAAATAAAGAATCAATCAATCAATCAATCATTACGGGGCTGCAGATTATGATTGTTTGCATTATTAATCTGTTGATTCCTTTTTTGATTAATTGATTAATCTGCTAAATTGATAGCCTGTTACATATATTCAATTTGTACAGACAAACAGGGGAAAAAACACAAAAGCTCTTGCTGTTTTCTTGCTGTAACGTCTGAAACAGTAAGGAAATATTAAAATTTTTTGATTTGATCGACTAATTGATTAGTCAAAATCAAATATTTGTTTCAGCACTAGTTTAATACAGGATTAACGGGGGAATGGGGGGTTGTGGCAGCCAGGGTGTGACAAATACAGCATCCCGTCATCGCGGGTCTCATAGCTCACATTTCCCCAAAGTGCAGTGAGAGTGCTGCAGGTTACTATCCTGGTCAGGCAGCGTTCAGTCCCTCAGGAATGCCTGAGAAGCTCGGCCCGTTTTAGTCACGCACCGCAGTGTCTGCCATGCATCACCTTCTCCTGCCAACTGATAGAGCTTCGGGAAGCCCATAAAACGCTGCGATGCGCTTAGTCACAGCTCAGGTGTGTGTGACAAGTGGACAGAGTACAGTGTGCATGTATGCATGCTGGTGTGAGAGGCAGGAGGAGCGTGGGAGCTACATGAACTGCTGTAAGAGAAGCAGTGCTGCTCAGTCTTGTAGGCGGGAAGCTGCCTGGAATGTGTCTTTATTTTTATGCTTTCCCATGGACAAATGCATCTGAGCATTGTGGTTGTTATGCAGACATCTCTTAATAGTCCTCGTCCTTTCCCTTCCACACATGATAGTGATTTTGATTCATGTCTGTCACGGCCAAAGTGTTCAAGTTGTTTATGAAAATGTACTTTACTTTTCAAACCCCATGAATCAGACTGACTGTATTATTTATAGAGATGCTACTCAGTGAGACAAAACAGTGTTTTCTTGGCGTTTTCTCGCTTGTTCAAAAGGGTGTGTGATTCAAGGCTGTTGTCAAGGAGGTGATGAAGTCCAAACAAACTCATTTTGAGTCCAGGAAGTTAGTACCCAGACATTTTTCATTGTACGGAAGTGTTGAAAAAGTGTTGTTTTTCCATACGGAGCCTGTATGAAAAGTCATAATTTAGCCTATTTGAGATGTAGTGAAGAATTACTGTAGGGAGGCTGCTATTGTTTCAGTGGCCTTTTATTGCGTGGGTTTTAGGCCCTTGTTGCACTTGTTTGTGTCTTTACTTTACATTAAACTATTGTGGATTACTACACTATTTACACAGTTCTTATTTCAAATCTAAAATTACATTTAGGTCATGAATAACTCTATAGCCACATTAGCAGCAGCACAACCTGTTGCTTTGAACTAAATGCTAATGTCAGTCTGAGAGCATGGCAGTGCTAAAATACTGATGTTAAGCAGGCGTATTGTTTATTTTCATTATCTCAGTTTTTCATGTAAGCATAGCGCTGAACACATAGTACAACTCACAGCTAAATTCCGCCAGGCGAGGCTGCATCGCGTTCCGGCTGCTCCACGTCAGCCGGAGCTGATCCCAGCCATTCTACACAGTGCTTGTGATTCCACCAGCAGCGCCTCGGTGTGTCCCAGAAGCGGCTCTGTGCTCCACTTCAGATACGCGCAGAGTCTATTTTTGACAGATGCCACGTCAATTAGCACAGAGCAGATCAAATGGGCAGGAAGTGAGTCACAGAAAAGGCAGGGAGAATCTGTTAGTTTTCAAAATAAAAGACCCTGTGACTCATCATCATAAAGACAGACAGACAATAAACTATTTAACTATGTAGCCTTATTATCCATGGTAGAGGCACAAAAAGCAAGGAAAGAGGACCTAATCAAAAAATCTGAGCAAGTAAACATAATCAGGCGGGCAAAATGCTCCGCTGCTGAAATGCCTCTGAAACACTTCCGTTGGGGCTCGCAGCTGTGCGGAGGACGGATCTGAACCGTGGCGCAGACGTGCCATGCTCGGTGGAATCAACTGGTCAGGCTTCAGGAAATGTTGTTGAGATATTTCAGAATCACAAATGCACAACAGCACCCATAGAAGCCGAAAATAATAGGTACTATCATGTAATACAACCCGTTCTGCATATAAATTGATGTTTTAATAGCTCTCCAATATTAGTTAGTGGTGTAAAATGAAGTGTATAATTGAGTCTGACACCTCACACATCGTTTTTCCTCCTCTGTGTCATTTATGTAAGGAGTGTGCACTTCTGAATGTTCACTTGCCAAAGAAACTCATTCATTTGTTACAGTCAACCATATTTTTGTACTTTTGGCATCAGGAACCTGCGATGCTTTGAGGTCAGAAGTTGAACATTTCAGCTGAGAAATTCCGACATTGTCTGACACAGCATTAATACCCTTTTAAAGGGCAGGAAGCTTACAGGATAGTCAGTCTGCTCTCTGCTTATCTGCTGATTGAAAGCAGGTTGTAAACCGTGCGTTCTATGAAGTCTTTTTAACTTTACTTCTGTGGGTGTATCTGCGCAACTGCTTCCTGTACAGATATAACGAAAAGACATCATTTGCAAAAGAAAATGCCAGTTGTACCTGATAGAACGCATGGTTTGGGCGCCAATTTTTAGACAAACGAGTGCACAAACACATCTCAGCATATCAAGACATGTCTGGATTTACTGTGAAATTTCCAGTTTTAAAAGCAGGATTGATCATGTCTTATAAAAGCCTTTATGGTCCCACACGGTGCTGAGAAACTTGAGAAAAGCTGCAGTGGAGCGATAAATTTCTCATATGTAAACAGAAATGTGGAGAAACGGTGTTTCAATAAGGTCTGGGTGGGGAAGCTAACCTTTAATGACCACAGACAGATGTGAATCCTGAGGTTAGACTGAGGTTATAATTAATTGCCAGCTATTTTGATTGTTGTTTCAGTCGTTTTCAAGCAAAAATGCCAAACACTTGTTGGTTCCAGCTTCTAAAATGCCAGTTTTTGCTCATTTTCTTGTCACGTATGATAGTAAATGAAGATTGTATAGATTTAGGATTGAATCCGAAGATGTCACTTTGTGCTCTGGGAAACTGAGATAAACTTTTTTCACAATTTTTAGATTTTATAGACTAAACAATCAATCAATCATCAACATAATCTGAAGATTAATTGATAATGAAAGTAATTGTTACTAAAACTGGTTTAGATGACGTGTTCAAGGTATATAATGGTCAGTTGAGGCAAATAATATGTTATATGTAGTTCTTCGGCATGAAGGTTTATTCTTGTCCTTGGAAATAGTCATTTGACAGTTTAATTTGTTTTTTTTCTGACCTTTTTGTCAAGCCACATGATTCTTGGCTGATAGATAAACTTAGAGCTGAGTATCGTTCAAAAATTTTCAATATTGGCACTGATACCTTGGCTTTGATACCAGTTCCTTAATGTTACTGTTTATGAAATCCATTTAAACCTAGAGAAAAATACATTAGACATTACAGTACAATGACTCAATTTAAAGGAAGAAGCTGCTCAAAGACCTGGGAGCACTTTACATGGATAAATAGACTAAAATCAAGAAACTGGTGCAATATTTGCACAGTAATGGAGTATATTGCCATGTTAACCAAAACCAGACTGAATTGCTGACGAGTGTTATTTATGACTTCTGACCTCCGAGCTTTAGAGGTGCACTTGAAGGCAGCATAACATCCTGCCCTTTTAGCCCCTTTTCTTGGACTGCTCTCTGTCTCTGTCCCTGCTATATTTTACTGTTACTGTTTTTTACCGAGCATTCCTCTGTGCAGCTGCTAAGCTTCATGGGATTAAAGACAACACGGTTATTTTTCCAACTTGACACCTCGCTGGCGTTTTATAGCTGTAGTTTGCATTTGAATGATTCCTTGGAGCTGAAATAGAGACCACAGCAAGAGTGAAAAGAAAATATCTGAGTGTGTGGTTTTGTTGTAAGAGGAATGTGAACCTGAATTCCTCCATTTTAAGCTTGGTTTTTTACTTAAATCAGCTGTTCGTTGTAACTCTCACTGTATCTAAACCTGTTAAACATACAGCGGCTTTATTTTAGGCTGTCACATACAAGCTTTGTGCACACACTTAATGGCATGGTAATGGTGTAACAGTGGCAGAGCCAGGTTAAATGAGGTATTTATCTCATGGAAACACGCTAACACACAGCACCTATCTACAGCAGGCCAGCTGATCTAATCTGGGGGGCTGTAGACAGGCCGTCTGCCCCTCTGTGTCTATATAAACGGACACACACATACACAAGCACTCAGGAATGCATCACTCAACACCGCGCACACTGAATGTCAGAGCTTCCTTTACCACAGTGTAAGGGAATGCGGTCTTTTTATGTACCCTCTATGAATAGCCAGCAACGGTCACTGGTCTACAAAAAATAAAAGTAAAATGTTTTGTCACTTTATCACTGTCTGTCGGGCTCTAATTTGAACCTTATGCTCTAATATCCAGTGTGGTCGACTTTAGCTACCGTGGAGATTCCTGTACAAACAGCTCCCATGAGTTAGTGATTTCTGGTCAGCCAGATATTGGTTTTCCCGTACATTCCACATGTTAATTAGATTCAGTACAGGCTGATCCCTCGCTGGACACTGCACCTTGATACAACATCAGGCTATTGATTCAGTGTCTCTCTGTAGGGGGCTTCCCAGCTGTCGCTTATTAGAACTGCCAATAAGAGGTGGTGAGATTCCCAAAAGAGTCGGTGCGTGCTAGCAGCGGTGACGTGGAATCTAGGATAGTGAGGGTTCACTGAAAATCCCTTGTCCTCAACTTACTGCGCAGAGTTTAAATATATTGTCAGCTGTGTGCTCATGGTTATTTATCGTCAATTAAGCTATAAGCCACTCAAGGAACTCTCGTCAGGCATTTCTAGCCTTGCTAGCAGGGCAGCTCAAGGGACGGCTGTGTCCCTCGGATGGTCTTTCGAAGACTGAAATATCTCTGCAACTACAGGGTACAAAGTGGATTCATTTATCAGTCAGTTCCTTTTTTTGCTACTCAAAAAGAAATGTTACGTTTGTATACACTGGATTGGTTCAACAAGTATTTTACATAGAGGAATACTGATGATGAATTAAGCAGTCTCACAGCCTGAGTGAAGAAGCTGCTCTTTAATCTGCAGTGGATACTTATGTATCTCTTGCCAGATGGCAGCAGGGTAAACGGGCTGTGGCTGTTTCCTTTGGGTTCTGCACAGGCATCTCACCTCCACTCCCATTACCTCCCATCTCTAATGCTCTGATGCAACTAGTGTATGGATTTCAATAAAATCATGTACAGACATTCATGGTCCCCAGAGGGTGTATCCTAATGACTTTTGTGACCTTTGGTCTTGTTGCAGTAGGTCAAAGTTTTTAATTTACTAAGCAAAATATCTCAACTG
>JAJHUR010099983.1:0-19544 GCA_027495735.1 Lutjanus campechanus | reverse complement strand
GACCTCCGGTTGGGTTGGTCTCATGGATAATTTCAGGATAATGTTATAGCCATTGTAATGTGTTTTCATATGTTTTATGTTGTGTTGGATGACACTACATTACACTGACCATTAGCTTCATTGGCTTTTCTGGCATATTGAAAGCTGTGTCATTATGGTCATGACCAAAACAACACACTATTGTTGTTTATTTAATTACTGGTTGCTGAATTTAAACAACTTCTTTGCATAGGAACACTTTATTTGAGGTGGTGTGCATAAGACTGACTTGATGCTGTTATAACCATGACATGAAACCTGTCATGATCATGAAGGAGTCTTTTTAAAGTTGACAGTTTTTGAGATGTCTTTGTTATGACAATTTGACATTACCTAAGACAACATAACCTGTCAGTTAATGTCAAGTTGCTGTAAGACAGACGCTAAGACAATATAACCTGTCAATGTCTTCGTTATGACAACATGACATTAACCAAGACAACATATCTTGTCAATGTCTGTTTTATGACAACTTGACATTAACTAAGACAGCGTAACCTTTCATAAACATGCCATAGCAGGCCTAATTATCAAACTTTATGACTAATTAAATTGCCACATGGTTGGTTTTGACACTGGCTGTCATGTGACCATTATAATAGTGTCGTAATGCCTTTGACCTCAACTAAAGTGGCATATTTTGGACTTGTCATATCAGATGTTATTAGGTTTTATTATTATTTTTTATAACACTTATTATTATTATGTGTTTCTTTCAGCTCAGTGGAACCCTGAAATGTAACTCTTTTTTTTTCCCTCCAGGAACCAAGAACAGATCATAAGAGAGCTGTTTCTCTTTCTACGTGCTGGAAAGGGGTCATTACCTCTGTGATGTTCATTTTATTTCATGCTTTTATCGAGTGACCAAATCAGAGAGCCAAAGAGCCACAAAGAAAGAAAGAAGGAGTTGTTCTTCTAACAGAATTTGTGTGTCTCACTGCAGGTCTTCTCGAGAGCAGCATGCGCCTGAAGCCCCATGAGGCTCAGAGCTACAGGAAGAAGGCGCTCTGGGTCTCCTGGATCTCCATCGTGGTCACGCTCATACTGGCGGTGGCAGCTTTCAGTAAGCATTTAAACTACCCATTCACGCACAGTAACTTTTCTTAACAGCGAATGTGCTAATCCAGTAGTGACAAGACTGACTGGCTGTTTTTTTTTCTCACTTCCCTGTTCAGAGGAGATGTTGTCATCTAAACGTCTTGCTCTCATAGTGGTGCAAACATGTAGTTTTACAAACCTCTCTCCTTCAATATGTGGTTGGAATAAACACAGGTGGCATGAGTTTCATTGTTCTACAAAGGTACAGTCACAATAGTTTGTATTGATTTTATCTGTTTGTTTGTTTTTATTTTGTCATAACATGAACACTGCGCTGTAAGACATTTCTTAGGACATTTTCATATTGTAAATACCCCCCACACATCTAACCCCTCCTATATCTCCACGGCTAGAAGAAAAGATACTAAGAATATCAATATACAACAGAACAGAGCCAAAACTTAAACTTAAACTATTAGCATACATCAAGAAAGTACATAGACACATTGATATGACTCGTTCATAACTTGCTATGTTGGACGTTAGTTTGATCCGTTGTTTAAAATATGAAGGTGTGGTTCTTTTTCATTGTCTCACAATAATTCTGCATCTTGTTAGAATGATATCATCTGTATTAGGGAAGTATTAATTGATGATTGTCTGGCGGAAGAATTTGCTGAATAAGGATACTTACATTTAAAGGGACAGTTCACCCCAAAATCAACTTTAGCTTCTACCGGAACTACTTTTTTCTACTAGAAAGAAAGTAGATTCTACATGAAACTGCTCACAACAAGGTCTGTGGATTATCTGGAAAACGATACTGGTTTTGAATTTTTCAAATCTATTTTTTTTTTGGTCATATAAACGCTACAAGCTGAGAACCATTTAGTCCCTTAATATTGTAGAGAAGACGAACATCTCTACAGCAGATAACCCCAAAACTCTGAAACTCACGCCAAAAAATCTCGATGGATTGATAGCAGTACAAGTCAGGGAAAAAATGTGTTTTTGGTTTTGGGGTGAACTGTCCCTTTAAACTTAAAATCTGAAAAAGAGAAAAAAGAAAAAGGGGAAAAAAAAGTGTGTTTTGTATCTTATTAATTATTGATGATTAACCGATTAATTGATGGTGAGCAATCAGTTAATCAACTGGCAAATACTGCTTTTTATTCAAACAGAACTAATCCTCGTTTAATTCAAATGAAATACAGATTTTCAGTGTTCAGTAGAATAAAAAAATAAACACATGAAAGCACTGAGCTAACTGATTCCGCAGCTAACGTTGCATTCAGGACACATTCTCAACGGATTCTTTCAGTGTTTCCACTTCCAAGTCTTTTCACTAAGTTATAAAAGTGAGGAAAATTTGAACGTCAGCCTGTGCAATGCGTGACTAATCTGGATTCAGCATATTATAAACAGATCGCACATTTCTTGAGCAGTATGACGACAGAGAAAAATGTGGCTTTTACCCAAACTGACCCGCTGAACGTCAGCTGTCCAGAGGAGCAAATGAATGAATCAAGACAATTTATTTTAAAGGTGAGGAGTCGAGATGTTTCATCTAACCAACAGTGTTATTGACCTCTGGTGGAGCAGGGCTGCATTTTCATACTTTATAATAGTGTCATAGTGCATCAGTTGTGTTATGTCAGTTATGGTTCTGCACAATTAATCAAAATACTATCGAAATCACAATATGGCCAAGTGCAGTATCCAGATTTCAGAAGCTGAGGGAAAAGGTGCGACAAAACAGCATTATTATGAAGTACTGTAGTGCTGCAGAGATGCCTAATGATGGCGTAATGATCTTGATCTCTAGATGTAAGAAACAGAAGTTTGTTATATACATGATGTGACATTATTTTGAGTCTGTACCAGTTATTTTCAGTGAAAATGAAAATTGTGATCAAAACATCTGTCAAAATAATCACAATATGATTTTTTTCCCCCCCCTACCATATTGTGCAGCCATTGTCAGTTGTGATTGTTGGAGCACAGAACAGTTTTAGTGATATAACAAGTGAAACAGGAAGGTCATGGAAAACACATTTCTTGTCAAAAAGTGGCAGAAAACAGCAGGAGATGCTGTAACATTGGGGGAGTTTTTCCTGTCTGATACCGATACAGATGCTGCAACGATACCAATCCAGTATCGTCTTTTCGCCGCTCTTCGTACAGATGCGCTTTGCTTATCCTTGTCATGCCCAGTCTGTGAAGCAAATATTCCACTGTGACATGAAGGAAGAAATACATACACAGCAACACTGCTGCTTCTTTTTATTTAAATTTTTTAACACACAGGACTTTAAAGCAGCATTTTTGATTAGTCAGCACTAAGGCAGAAATGATTCATAAGAGTAACTAGATTAATAAAAAATGTTTGTTTAATCCCTTAATGGTGCAACAGAGTGGAGCTGGTCCATGATCCGTACACCGCGGACTAGGTTTGACCATCGTCTCGTGAAATATGGTTTTACTGCCACTGTTACTTTTACTTTTAAGCTTTTAAGTTTGGCGCTGGGGAGGATAAGGAGTAGCGACTTATTTAAAAGCTGCCACTTTCACATCCATCGATTGAAATCCCCACTTCGATTTAAGGCATTTTCAGCGGTGTAATCGTAATTGTCGTCATAGAAACAGATGAAACGTTTGAGATGTTTATTGTGATTCTTGGTGATATCTGCAGCTGCTTTCCCTCTCACGCGCATCTCGTTCTCACTGGAGCTCCAGGCTCTTGTCTGTCTGTGACAGAGCCTTCACTGACTGTTGATAGATAGATTGGTAATGTACTATAATACAGTACAGTATGGTATTAGTAATATACTGTATAGTGTTATAAAAATGTAGATTTTTAAAAAAAGGAAATTTTAAAATACTTTTAAGAGTCTGATTTTCTCTTTTGCATATTTACTCTTCTCATTCGTATATTTCTTATCCGATTACTTGATTAATCAATGGAATTAAAAATCAAATTTAAATAAACTGCAGAAATTGCACCGTTTTGCTTTTTTCGTCCTTGAGTCCACACAGCTGACATGCTGGCAGGCTGCTGACAGGTCTCACTCATGATCCAGCCACCGTTCACATGACACACGCTGCTCATCTATTTCTTTACGGCATGCCGCTCAAAGTTTAGTTACGCATTTATGTGATAATTTTAGGCTAATGGATTGTGTCGCATCATAATTTTTTTCCACCCCGATATCCGATCCAGTGAATATGGCCAGTAACCGGTTTCAACATATAATCTAAACATGCCAAGGTTTTATTTCAGACATGGAGGCTTTTTCTATGTACTTCTATGTGTCCTCTGGTGACCTTGAGGGGTCACTGACCTCAGCATATAAATTTTATCAAATTTTATAATTTATAATCATATATATTCCTGCCAAAATTGCATTTAAAGATGCTTTTTTCTTTTACTTATTTGCCCCTGAAACTATATTCTGCTTACAGCACCAATTTGACCGCTACATGTTTTACTTTCTTAAAGTAGAGTTCACAGCAGTACTGCACAATCTATGTGCAAAAATAACACAAAAATAAAACATAATTAAGATATACCTCTTTACGCCTGTGAAAAAAATAAATTCACAGTCTGGAATTTGTTCACCCCTTTGTCTTGACGCAGAGATAAAAATGTGAAGTGGCTCCATGTCTGAAAATAACCTTCATGGTTTATAGAAAGACTGAACAAAGTTTCACGCTTTAGTTATAAAATGCACAATAGCTTCCATATTTGAGCGTATGTGCTCCATTATATAACATTTTTTGCCATCATTTTTCGCACATGGGAAGTAGGATTTCCTCGGAAGAAGAAAGAAAGAAAGAAGAAGAAGAAGAACATTGAGGAAAACAATAGGGTCCTGGCAGCTTAGGCTGCCCGGCCCCTAATAAGTAACATAAAATGCTGTTGCAGTGAATTTATTATTTATTAGTTGTTTTCATTCTTTAAAAGTCACCAAAATGCAAGAATTGTCTCTGAAATAGTCTCAGAATTTTTCTTTGTTTTTTTGTTTTGGAAAACCTTATTTTTGAGCTCTCAAGGTCGGCAAGTTTGCTGCCATTTATTCTCAAAAGTGTCGTTGCAACTGACTTTTTCACAAAGTTCATTAGTCATCGTTCCTTAAACACATGTGATCAAGAGTGTAGAATAGTAAAGTCACATGTTTCATTCAGCTTCTCCCTCTGAGTTTTTACAAAAGACGTATAATTTCTTCGATGTAAGTGTCTTGTATGTATAATCAGATGTCCATGATGAGTTTATGTCTTTATGGGATAAACACATATTAATTGTTCTTGGCAGCTGAACCTCACAGCCTCACATTTGGAACAAAATGTTCTGTTTTTTTTCTTTTGGAGCCTGGTCATGGTGATTTAGATCTTTTTCACACCACGTGCGATTTACCTCAGTGATCCCTCCGATGTTGTGAAAGGATGTAGCAACACGAGCTTCGCCACACATTATGCTGTCTTATGATATAGAGGATGTCGACCACGCACACACTGTACTCTCGTGAGTGAAATACAGGATGTTGCTTTGTCATCTTGGCTGAGGACCAGCTTCGAGTCACGAAGTGTCCCAATCTTTTCAGACCTTTGTCTTATCCTTGATGTGCTGACTAAGCACAAACTTGCTTTTTTTTTTTTTTTTTAATCAATACAGCTGCACGAATTCACACTAAGAAACTACCAAAGAAAGAAAAGTTCATGTAACATAAGATTTGGTCAGTACTATGTCATAAGGTCTGTTTATGACCATTAAAAAATAATAAACCATAAAGCAAACAGATTTTTGATCAGTCAAAAAGGTCCAAATATGTCACCCTCAATAGTTTGCTCAGTTGGCCACAAAAGATTCAGAATTTAATATGAAATTTTTACTAATAAATATTCATGTATTAAAAATTGAACACATGACCGACTGCTTGTGTGTGAAATCTGTCGCTCATAGTGACGACTGTGCAGAGAAAAAAGCCAGATGTTAGTGGGTGTTAGTGAGTTTTTCGTCAAGTCTAAAAGGGGCTTTAGTGTTAAAAATTTCATCAAAAGAATACAACTGTTAGGGGGGACGGATAATCTTTAGTCTGTCAATTAAATTCCTGTGGTGAGTTCATATTTTCCATTCTTCTGAAGTGAAAACAGTGCAAGGAAGCATGGAAACAGACTACAAAATAAAAAAATGGAGAGTGTGTGTGTGTGTCAAGTGTGTGTGTGTGTGTGTGTGTGTGTGTGTGAACATGCCTCGACAGAGACAAAGAGAACATAGAGACTTAAACAGAAGATGACCCACAAAAATTAAATAATTGAAACTGAGAGAGACAGCCCGGCTACTGGGAGACGGAAAAGAAAGAACACGAGGACGCAGGGACAGTGGCGCAGGCAAGTGCAGACAGTCTCCTCTCCGCCAGTCATAACTGCAGCCTCTGGAGGACGGGCCGGTGGCACTGGGTTAGGAATAAATAAATGAACGCTTCCCTCTTCTGCCCTCATACAGCATGGAGAGGGGCAAAACAGAGCGGAGAGGCTGGGCGCTGAAGTGAAGGAGAGACGACTTTAGTGAAAGAGAGCAGAGACAGATGGATACGGAGGTGCGGAGCGACTGTGACGCTCTGAAAGGTGCGACGGTACCAAGGGATGGAGGCAGGATGAGTCCTGGCAGGCAGCGTCGGGGATTTAGTGGTTGCGATGGCTCAACTTTAAAGAACACCACCAGCCGTTTCCTCCCGCCTGTGCCCTACTTTCTCTCACGCTCTCGCACTCTCGTCATCCTCTCCTCCATCTTTTATCTTTAACGTCTCATCAGCTCGTTTCCTTCCCCTCTACTTTCTTTACTTTGCTCTTTATGTGCTCTCTCATCATATCGCTCCCTCTTTGCCCCTTTTATTTTTTGCTCTATCAGTGGAACCAGATCCAATATATTCTATGTGGGTAAAGTCAAAAGATTATATTCAGCAGCGTGTGTCAACATAGGAGGGAAGTGTCTTGGTCGCACTTTATTTTACAGCACACTATAAGACGTTACAAGCTCTGTAATAAATCAGACAAATACTAGAAATATCTTTAATTCTTTATTAGACAGTATTAGACCTTTTATCAGATGGTAATTACAACTAAACTGTACTGTAGATTAAAGTGAAATCACATTATCTGCCTACAGTATTACATGATTGCAGTCACCCACTTACAAAATATTCTTCTGCCTCTATAATTTTGGTCTTTACTTTACTGTGACTTCACACCAAATCACACTTGTCACAAAGTGGGAGTGTGTAGGGGCCAGTTTGGGAATGAACCCTTTGGGTCTTTTCCACCGGCGCTTTTGGCCACACCAAGACAAACTGTACCGTGCCAAATTGCATTACACCAAGCTGTGCTCGAGATGGACCTACTCTGGAGTGGGGCCAAAGCGAGCCCGACCCTCCTCCAACCGGGCTTTGGTGACGTCTCACCGGTTCTGGCCAACCCGTGATGAGCCTCCTTTTCTAGTTTTCTTGTTCAAACAAGTGAGTGTTGTGATACTCAGCTCATGTGTGCAGGAAAGCAGAGAGAAAGACGTTTCTCAAAGTCTCTTTATGTTCAGCTCTCAGTACTTTTGTAGCTTCTAACAGAATCTTTATGGTTTGAAATGTAGTTTATCTCCTCTGTCGTAGTTTGTACTTTCAGATATCTGCATGTCATAGTTTGTACTTTCAGATATCTGCATCATTGTACCATTTCATATTCGTTTTCAGCTGAGTCAGAGTCAAGTTACTGCTGATGAAACCTCCGAATGAAAACATTTCCTGTTTGTGCTGCTTCATAATAAAAGCATTTCAATAATGAATCAACAGGGGACTTTTATTGTGAAGAATTTAAAGAAAGTATGTTTATCCCAGAGACATATATGAACGGTTTATCCATCGCTTTGCAGCCGCTTGACTTGGGCCTCTTCAAGCTTGTCTTCAGGTAAAAGACACACCTTCAAGTGGGTAGCCCCTGTTGTAATGGAACTGCAGACCCCCGCCGTGTTGGGCTGACATGCAGAGTCGAACTGAGTCAAGCCAGGCCAGCTCTGTGTATGGAAAAGGGCCATTTGTCTGCTTGTGGGAGGGGCAACAACAAAAACGAGCCCCGTGAATGCCCACTGTGACATCTTCCAGCATCCAAACTGCATCAAAACACCAAGTACAGAGCCCGAAGTGAAGGATCTTGTCATAAACTTTTACCTAACACTTGGTATTAGCTGCACATGGAAGTAAAACAACCCAGAGTTAAATCCACAGCCTACATGGACATTTTTGTCAACAATGGCTTCATTTTGATGCATCAGAGTTTGCTGGTATATGACGACTTTGGTCAGTGTGCTGTTCTGCCTGATCTCACCTGCTAGATTACTGTCTCCCTGTTAGCATTTAGAAGTGCAGCCAGACACACGTTTCATAAGTTGGTTCTGTTATAATGTAATACGATAACGAGAGAAGGAGATTCTGCTGTAAAAATTCAAATGCACTTTAAGGAACAGCCCATGTGTTATGATACAGTGGAGTGTTTGAGTCTGTATATCGACAGAATGGATGTTACAAAACCTGTATTTAGAAAGACCAGTGATGGAAGTAACAGCGTTAAAATAAACTGCGTTATTTTTTTCATTTACGGGTAATCTAACTATTTCCATCGTTACAACGCCGTTACCGACAATTAAATGGGGCGCATTATAAACTAAAGCTACTCATTGAAGCTCTTGTCATCCGACTTGGCTCTTAGTCACAGGAGCTGCAAAGTTGTTTATTTTTTTCTTTGGTGAGGGAGGAGGGAGGGGCGAGACAACCACATAAGTGATGATGATTGCCTCTGATTGGCTTACCATGAAAGCTTACTCTACCTTAGCCAGTGTTCAGTTTACACACAAACCACACACTCACACAGCGGCCCCACACACCCAAACTAGCGGAGGTAAACTGCAGAAATGGCGAGTCTGGAGGGAATTTTGGCGTTTTCAAAGTGGAAGTACAGACACTACTTTATTCTCTTTGAGGTAAAAGGCAAGAACGTACATGTGAAGTGTACATTATGTCCCAGAGCGAAGTGTTTGTCCACGTCTGTTGTAAGCAACTCTAATCTAATGAAGCATCTCTCTGCTAAAACTGAATTGTCCTTTGGGATAAATAAAGTTGTCTGAATCTGAATCAACAGCACATGCTTCTACAAAACTAGTGGCCAAAACCACAAAAACAAAAATCAAAATTCTTAGACATATTTAAACTTTTAAAAAAAAGAGTAACGCAATAGTTACTTTCCCTGTTAACTAGTTACATTTATAGTGGAGTAATTCAGTTACTAACTCAGTTACTTTTTGGGAGAAGTAACTAGTAACTATAACTAATTACTTTTTAAAAGTAATGTGCCCAACACTGAGAAAGACACAAACTGACATTAAAAGTACAATGTTGGAAAAGAGAGGCAAAACACATGCTGTTGGAAATGTTTTAATAAAAAGAGCATTATCTGGGAGGATACAGTGAACAGCTGCCACGTTTCGCTGCCTCATCATTACAGTCTGCTTCTTGTCTACAACAGCATGCGCATGTAAGTGAATTTTCATGTAATATGCATTTTCAGACGGAGATCCATTTGGTTTTAAAATACCGTTTTTAAAAATACCTGTGGGTCTTAGTTTACAGTGCAGCTCTGTTGTAATGTGTCCCTAATCAGGTCCAATTCAGGTGTAATAAAGGGTCTAATAGTCTCAATAAAGAACATATTTCATCTAATTTGATAATTAAAAAAAAGTACAGCTACTACATTGTATTAGTGTAACATTAGGTGTGAAGTTTCTAATTAGAGTGTAACTGCTGTCAAATAAAGAACATTATTTCTAGTGTAACTGGATACAAAGAATGGCTTGTTACATCTTATTACTGTACTGTGAAATATCCAAAGTTTTTATGGGTTTTCCTCGAGTGGACATGTTTTAATAAAGCGTGGTAAAAGTCAAAGTCCTCTTTATCTACTCACGTACTCTGCCAACCGTTTTGGTTTGTCCGCTTTCTCTTTTTTCCCCCCTCTTCTTCCCTATCTCCCCTTTTTTCCCCTCTCTCTAAGGAAGACTGCAAAGATCCTCCACACTCCCGCGACCTTTTGCAGTATTTTAACATTTAGAAGGTATGAGGGCTCCAGGCTGACCCTTTTCTCCGCTACTTTCAGCTGCATTGAGTCATGAATGTCTGTCTCATAAATGGCTGCCCTGTGTTAGCTCACAACCTTTCTCCAGCAGCTGTCTTTTGTGCTCTCTTGGCTGCGAAAGTAGTACAAGTCCTCGAAGCTTTATCAGACATATCAGGCTCAGAGCGAGCGGGGACCACACTTGAAGAGGAAGCAGCAGGTGGGCTATTATACAGCTGCCATCCAGGAGACCACAAGATGACATCACATTTACTTGATGTATTGATCAGTGTGGCATGTGGACACGCACAGACATGGATATTGATCGTACATACCAGTTTGATGACATAAATGAAGAGCTTTGCACCAACATAAAATATTCAATATTTCAGAAAACACAGACAACTATTTACTTTGATTCTCTGCTCGAATTAAATAAAACATCCCAAGTGATGCTGCAGCAGACACCGCCGCCCTCCCACGTATGTTTATTTCTGTTGTTTTATGTAAATAAGGGTCTCAGACAACAGACGTTCGTCCCAAGACAATATTTTATGCAGTTAGCAACTGAAACCCAGCCTTTTAGTGAAGCATTATGAGAAGTTATTTTTAGGGATTCACTGTCCTTGGCAGATTAAAAAAACTATTTTCCTCACGTCTTTGTTCTTTTCTGTTAAAAGCCCTGCTGAAAGGTGAAATATTGCTTGTGGTGTTGTTGTTCTGTGCCTGTTTTCTGCTTATATCCGTCTGTGTTCTGCTTTTTCTGCAATTAGCATGTCTTTATACCCATGATAATCGTTAAAACTTGTTTCTTAATTTATATATTGATTTTTAGGTTGCCAGCTTTACATCTGGCCAGGGATGAATCTGGCATATTTACTCCTCCTTCTTCTGTTAATATGCACTGTCCCTGAAGAATTGATAAATAAATAAATGAAATGAAATAATATATACCACGATAATGGGCAAGGTGGAAGTGAAAAGAACACCATAACTTAAGATTTGCATGCTCTCCTTCAAGTTTTCTTCTCAGACTGTAGTCTACCATCACCACTGTACAAAAAAAGATGAGGCATGTGGTCTTATCATCACCCGTTGTGGTTAAAGATGCCCTGCAGAGTTTTCCTGTAAACAAAGAAAGTTTCTGTTTATAATTATGGCCGAAGAAACGGATGAGATATATTTTTACATTTTGAAACCTCCTTTGTTTACATCCATGTTTACTTGCGAGCAGTTTTACTCTTCCCTGTCTTTGTTAGTACATTCCTGTGTTTCTTGCTGTGCCGTAGCCACCCGTAGGTCAGCGGCATAGTGTGACACGACTGGCAGCCATGTGCAGCACAACACCTGCCTGCTCATGCACGTGCATGTGTGTCCTCGTGCATATATACACGTCAACAAACAAAAATAGGAGGCTCTCATAAAAATGTTGTTCCACAGTGCTTCTGACGGCACTCCACAAAGAATTTGCCACCTCTCTAACTGATATTCCAAACAAATACAGGACAGTATATCACCAGAGTAACTGCTAGCTGCTGCTAACTTTAGCTGCTGTTAGCTAGTTAGGTCAGTTAGCCATGCAGCTATTGGTTCTTTTAGCTGACTCTGCCTGGACTGGGAGCTTGGAGCACCAAAGTGTTGGTGTTCACACTGCTAGCATAGGAGCTTTTACCATGAGTATTCAGGCCTGGGGTGGGGGGACCCAGCAGGGAATGCTGCCGGAAGGGGCACCGGAACAGGAGCTGGGCAAGGGGGCAACAGAACCGGCCTCTCATTGAACACAACCAGAATGGGACCAACAGATGTCAGTCTGATGACAGGGATTACAGTACTGAGGTGATTTACAATGGCTTCGACCAGGAGTGTGACTCTGGGGACGACAAAGACACAGTGGGTTCAGGTGGAGGCAGGAGAGGGTGTGAAGTGGGAGAGTATTGTCTTTTCAGGTGGTATATGATACAGGACAGACTGGGGCTAGCTGGTTAGTTAGCATGCTAACTTCAGTATAGGGTTGCACATTTTGTGCATTTTCCTTAACTGATAGTTGAAAATGCTAAAAACCAAGTAATCATTAATAATTAATAAGATACAAAACGCATATTTTTCTTTTTTTTTTCTCATTTTAATTTTTGTGTCATTTCTTTCCTAATGTTTTCTTATTTTATGTTTAAGTTTCCTTGTTCAACAAATGCCTCTTCCAGATAAAACAATGCCAAATGAGGCCCAATTACTGCCACTTCTACACTATCCATTAATTATCGATTCATACATTTTTAATCAGTTAAATTCTTAACAGCAAACAACTGATTAATGATTAAACATTAACATCCCGATGTCTCTGCAGCACAATGCAGATTTCTTTAACATAATGTTAAACTGCTATTTCTTGGATTCTGATGGTTTTTGGAGTTCATTTCTGAATATTTTAAACAAGAAGTCGTACATATTGCAACTCAAAGTTTGTGTGCCTTTAGTTAAATGGTGACTTTTAACTGTTAATTGGTGACACAGCTTGAAGGTCACTGGTCAGTATATAAAATACAAACTAACAATCTCATTTATTGCACTTAAGCCACAATTTTGGCTTCTTTGGTGGAAGGCAGAAGCTCAGATGAATGAAATAGAACTAATATTTCCTTCACTTGAGATTGTACTTCACTGGAGTGTCTTTGTGCTGGGGCACTTTCACTTTACCTCTGTGCTGAACTATAAGAAGAGAGGGTGTGTTTTTTTTTCAGTTTTTCTCATTAGAAATCCCAACCCAAGCTGTGTACATAACTGAATAGATATTGTGTCATTATCAGGTATAAGGGAATTTCTGAGTCGTGTCCCTGTGATGCCTTTTAAGCGGCTGTTCCATATTCAGAGCCGGGGACAGGCTGCACACCAACAAGGATGATTTTCAGATTGCCTTACAGGGCTTCTGGGAGCCGGCTATAGGAGCTGGCCTGTGGACTAATAGGCTGCCACACGATCAATCAGTGGCACTGCCAACAACCATTTAATGTGTGAGCAAGAAAATGGGAGGCTTGTGCTCAGAGGGAGCGCAGGAGGAGCAGAAGAGGCGGATAAAGAGGGAGACAGAAGGAAACAGAGGATAACAGGAGAGAGTGGCAAAGATTTATAACATGAGGTACAGTAAGAGCAGGACAGAAATGAGCAAAAGAAGTAATAAAAAGACTGATTGTGTGATAGAGGACAGAGAAAGTTAGAGTGGGGCAGGAGGAGATGGAGATAAAATGATGGAAATAAGGCCAGTGATAGATGGACGAGAAATTTTTAAGCACTGCAGAGCAAAATACACAGAAGTACTAAAGAAAGAAAGAGATGGGTAAGACTTCTACGCACAGCTTGCCTCTCAATCCTCTCCTTTTCTACTTTTCTTCTCTTTCACTCTTTCCGTCTCTGCAGTGGAGCTGTAATTACTGTGATTTAACCCAGATACATAAAGTAAAAGCTCAACATAGTTATAAATAAACCATCACTTTATGGATATCTCTATCTGTGCCATGACTTTGGAGCTGTGGATAGGAGGAGCAGAGCCAGAGAGCGTATCAAAAAAAAAGTTTCACACAAAAACCAAAGAATTAAACCCTTGTTTGACTTGGAGAAATACCAGACCGCCACAAGACCACAAGACCCAGTTCAGTGACTGTAGCTTCATTCATGTCCCTACTACTCACGGCATGGTTATTGGACTGTTTATCACAGAGAAATAATCTCTGTTGATTAACTTTTCAAAAAATTCCTTTTTTGAACATGCCTCCAAACTGCAACTAACTGAAACTGGTACTGTATATGCACAAAAAAATATCAATTTCCTTGTATTTTTCTATTTAAAATCTGTTAATTTTATTTTCCTGTATCCATTTCAACCAATAATATGACATCCGCCTGTCAATCAACCCTCAACGTTTAGAGGTGCAGTGTTAAGATTCATTAGTTAGCTTTCTAGCAGCACCATGGTACGTTGGTGTTTCTTCCAAACTGTCTGCCTCCTCAAACTTTGTTCTGTCTCCCTAAAACACGGTGGGTACATTACGGCACGCTGGCTAGAACTGATTTATTTTAGATAAAGTGGTATTTGTGACAGCAGATTATGTACGGGGCATTTTACAGTGGACTGCTTTAGCAACTAACGTTGGAGCATACGATGGGCTGGGACTCATTGATTAACAATACTGCAGAATAACGCAACTTTATAATTGCACTGTAGCTGAATGGCTGTGGTGCCGCTGTGTTAATGCTCATTCAGCACTATTGGCTACCAAGACAAGTCCCTCCCTAGCTGCCTGTTTTTACAAGAAACATTTCATGTGGACTTTAAAGTCTGTGTGAAGGGAAAAGGGAGTTTTTCTTCTGAACACATCATACAGTTGCTGAAAACATCAAAGTTATCGCATTAGACTGTTAAACTGTTGTTCATGATTTCCGTGTTCCATGTTTTGGTGACATGCTGGACCCATGGTCTCCTAACGGTCAATGACGAACTTAACTTCAGCGACTCTCTCAGTCCAAATCAGCCCAGCAGTTCACAAAACCCGACACAGAAGAAAAAAAAAAGTACCATCCTGTCACTGTCCTCTGGTTCTGGTGGCTCAAACATGTCTGGACATGTCCAATAAACCTGCTCGACGGAGCCTCCATGTCTCAGGTTGTCTACAGGTTGTAGCGGTGTTAAACAGACGCGCCCCCAGCGTTTCAGATTACTCACACATCTGCTCATCTTTTCCTGATTTTGAGACCTAATTTTATATACTTGGCAATTCTGTAGATCATTCATCATTTGGCTGGATGCTTACTAGCACATGTTTGTGTGATGTTCAAGCTCAGAAAACACATTTATTGTTGCTTTACGCCCCCTTTAAGGTGGATCTGAGGCTGACTTTAACACTTCAACAATTCCCATATCAAGAATAAAAACCAACAATGAGCTGCAGCTTATTCCATCAATGAGCCATTTGACTGGGTGACATGTTCCTTTATCACCAACTGAGTGGGTGAAAATAGGCCCAAAGTAATGCAGTATTTACTGCTTTCATGAGTAATGTTAACTAAAAACTACAGTGCTCAGTTGTTGTAGGAAATTACTGCAACTTGAAAAAAAAAAAAAATCTAAGTATTTATGTGTGGCCCATTTTAAAGATGAACGTCTTCCGAATGAACAAACAAGCTCAAGGCTACAGAAAATACTGAGAGACTTTATAATGTGTTGTTGGTTTTAGTGCTTTCATGGAATTTATTGACGCCAGCTGTATACTTTTAAATAAAATGTGACTTGAAGTGTTTTCAGACTGACGTGAATTAGATCGATTACTGTTCAAACCAAGAGTAATGACAGACTGTGCTGAACCGGTTTGTAACGAAGACAGGTCACAGGATAATAAACTCCTTATGTCATGCTTCTCAACAGTGGTGTAACATCATCAAGATTAATTTGTGGTTATTAGAGATGCGTTCGCTGAGTCCTGCTGCTTTCGCTATCTCGTTTTCTGGTTGTGAAAGAATAACATAGCCAGGGCAAAAACAAATGATGAATCACAGAAGGCAGAGTGTACACAATAGAGATGTTTGCATTCAGCTGTACGCTGGTATCTGCAGGCCATTCATCATATCTGGGCAGTCGCTGCAGAAACACAGTCGCACCGTAGTATCCATCTCCCTCTGCCCCCTCCTTCCTCCCCCATCTCTTGCTCCAATTCCACCTCTCTCTGCGCTTTACTCCCCCGATCCCTCGGTCCCACCCACTTTCCCTCTTTTCCTCCTCTCCGCCCAAACCCCCTCCTTCTTCAGCATCCTTTCTCCATCTTCTGTTTCCTTCCCTCTCTCCCTCCACTTTACTCACACGCCCAACTCCACCTACTGTCTGTCTCAGGGTAGAAAACACAATCATTTATTCATTTGTTTTCCCTTCCTTTCCTGTGAGGTCTATTTTTACTGGTAAATACCAAGTTGCCAGCTGGAAAGAAGTGCTAGGCTGTGTGGTGTCAGACTTAGAAGTCAAAATAATTTACTTCCCGTTGTTTCTCTGCAGTCATTTTAACAGTTCTGCTAGCTTGTTATTCTCTTTGCCTGTGCACCTATTATCATACACCCAGCAGGTTTATTAATTTGTTATTTTATTTAACCTTTATTTAGACAGGAGTCTCATTTTCAACAGAGATCTGGTCAAAGCAAGAGCAGCAAATAAAAGCAAAGAAAAATAAAACACAAAACATTAAATGATGAGCACAAAGGTGTCAGAGTGGTATTGCAAAAAACCTTACAGATGCTCTCTCCGCAAGCCATTAAAAATCCCCCAGGGAATCATGCTAGACAGCCTCAGTTCCTGCTGCAGTGTGATCCACATTGAGGGGACAGGTGGGACTGAATAGTGTCAAATGCAGAAGACTGCAGACACTCAAATGCCAGATCAACAGTACTGGCCCAACAATTTACAATAGTGTCGTCGGCATAAAGATGTACAGATGCATTAATTTACTGTCCCACAGCATTTACAACCCCAAGTGCAAAAAAGGTTTGTATGTTGTGTAGAACATAAATATAAACAGAATGCATTGATTTGCAAAAACCTTTTGACTCATATTATTTCAAATACAGTACAAAGACAAGATATTTAATGTTTAAACTAATTAACTTTATTGGGGTTTTTTTTCTGTGATACATCACATTTTCTTTTAACAACATTCAGTTTGTGTCGAGAGTAAGTTTTGAAAGTGAAATTCTTTCCCATTCTTGTTCGATATGCGACTTCAGAATACTTTATTTCAGGTGCTCAACAGTCCTGTTTGGTCTCTGTTGTGTTTTGTGATTCGTAATGCACCACACATTTTCAGTGGGAGGCAGGTCTGGACTGCAGGCAGGACGGTCTAGTACCTGAACTCTTTTACTACAGAGCCACGTTGTTGCAACATGTGCACAATGTGTCTTGTCATTGTCTTGCTGAAATAAGCAGAGACGTCTCTGAAAAAGACGTTGTCTGGATGGCAGCATATGTTGCTCCAAAACCTGTTTGTCCTGAATTGCACACATTGCTCACGGTTTGCACTTCACATTTGAAAACCAACCAACTGCTTGATCAGACAGGCCTGTACATGTATATCTATATATAGATAATGTCTGGTAAAAATGCGGTTTGCACTTCCTCTTTGCACAGTTTCTATTTTTATGCGGGCTTTCCAGATGTGGATCATTTTTGTGATTACCCTCTGATTGTAATAATCAGATAAGACTATAATCTCCTGGTCCAAATGTTCATTGTGTGCCATTTTGTTTTTGCTGCAGCCTTTACATGTCACTCTGTCGCTCATTTCCAAAAATGTCACTGCACATGTGCCACTGTGGGATGAGTCTATAAGGACTGTACTGCTGTCACGTCGAGGTCAGCATGCCTGGTCTGTTATCCAAGCGTTCCATCCCAAGTGAACGACTGTGGCATTTTTCACTTTTTCATGCATGAAGTACATACAGACATGTTCAACCTACTGTTGCAACACACAAGCACATGTACACACACCTTGAAATTACCATCCAGCTTTGGCAACTGATCATGAGGATCATTATTAGTTGTATTTACCAAACTGAGTTCTTAGAAGTGTGTGTATATAGCACACATGTGCTGTACTATTATAGGTGTATATATGAGACAGAAAGTCTGGGTGAGTAAGAGAGTTTTTGTATTGTGTGTTGGCAAATACCAACCAGAACAGTGAGTTTCCCCTTCAAACATTTTCCTAAACTATGTGCATGTTTACTTCAGTATTGTAGGTCCATTTACATTTCTGAGAGACAGAAATTAACAGCAGCATATCAGTGGCATACATCTGCCAAATTTCAACATATGGTACTTTGTCTTTCAGTAGAACTAAACGGTTCTTGTGTTCTGTTTAGCAACTAGTTTCACTTGATGAGTATTTTCCTGCCATCACATCTCCAGTCATTACTATTTATCGAGTGTCTGCTGGAGCTGCCTGTTTGTTTACCGTGGTGCTCTGTGAAAAGTGTTTGTCAGTAGTAGTTGAAGTAATGTAACGTTTTGAATGAGTCACTTTCAGCTTTTCGATTTAGTGATGGCGGTCTACTTCTGTGAAATATAACACCTTGAAATTACATCCCGTTCACTTAACCTGCTGTTGTTATTTCAGCAAAAGCGTGTTAGCAGTTGGTCTTGCATAGCCAGACGTCTCTCCTCAGCGCTCAGCTCTGGAGAAAGGTCCGGCTCTTTGCATACACATTCTGCAATAGGGGGAAAAAAACACTGCGCCTTGTTTGCATTTCTTTAAATCAATCACAGACGTCTTGGGCGGTGCTAACTCCCAGGACGCAGCGACGGTGCTGCTGCAAAATAATGTCAAGGGGGAACTTGTGATGGAACATTTGCACGTCAGGAGGCGAGCTCTGGTATTAAATTAGATACATCACTGCAAAAGAAAAGATGACATCGTTAGCTTGGTCATGTTACCATTAGCCTCCCGGGTGCTAAGTTGCCATTTTCAGCAGGTTGCAGCTAGGAGGTTGTTCTTGTTTCCCAGGGACCTTGAAAACGTAACTAGCAATCGCCACAATGTCACTTGAAGCAACAAGACTGACAGCAGTAGTGTGCATCTGGTGAATCAGACTAGGTTTCTCTTAGTTTCATGCATCTGACATGATGATGTCCGCGTCTTTAGTTGAGCAGTTGAGCTGCCATTTTCTCTTGATGACTCAGAAAAAAGGTTGAGTCTGATGCAAAGACAAAATTTGATTTCGTGATCAAATAATTTATTACAAAATGAATGATCCAGGAGAACTGGTTAAGTTGTCTCGTTATATTTTCGTTAACTCAGTGAACAAAAGATGACGATAGTTCATTTAAAATAGTATTTTAACACACATTTTCCCTTTAACAAATATTGCAACTCCTGCGATTGAAAACTGTAAAAAGCCATATTTTGATTTTGATCCAGTTTGGATGTTAGGCCTTATTTTACAGTGATGTATAAGGACAGCATGTCCTATCCTGAGATGATCCTGTGAGCACAAACACAACTTTGTCTGACATTGAACTGCTTCACTTTTACTCGGGAGAGCTCTCAAGGAGGATTTTATATACTGCATGCAACCTCTAAAGAACAATTTCAACAATTGTTGTCATTTCCCTCAATCTCTGACTTTAAGTCCATATGTAAAATGTCATGAGCTTCCCTTCCACTTATCTGCCCGCTGCAGAAAGGAAAACCCATTATTACTATAGAACATGTCTATTCAAACTGGATTGCTGTTATCAGATGACTGAGGAATTTGCAGATAATTTGACCTGAATCCCTACTTTCTAAACA
>JAJHUR010099982.1:2728-15628 GCA_027495735.1 Lutjanus campechanus | reverse complement strand
TGAAAAGGTGATTAATTCATCACCCATTAAAAGGAAAGTTTGGATTATTTGAAGTGGGGTTGTATGAGGTACTTATCGATAGTTAGTGTATTACCTACAGTAGATGGAAGTCAGCACACCCCCAGTGTGCAGAAGCAGCAGGAGTAGCAGTGTAAGAAGCTAATCAATGTACTGCTATGGACAGGGTCAGCAGCAAAATGTATTTTAGCCAACTAAAAAAAGGCCCACCTAAAAAAAAAAATCAATATCAGAATATTGAATATTTTCTTGGCTTTATCTTGCTGTCAGACAATCTTTTCTGATGAGAAATCACCATTATATAAGCTAAATATCACTCTATCCAGACATATTTTGCAAAATAAGTAATTTTACCTTGCAGAACATAAAGTTGCTGCTCTTTGTTTGTGTTATGAGTGACTGGTGAATCCAAACTAATCTTTTGAAACACCAAAGTCTCACAATGACACAAATGAACTATCAGACTGAGGCAGTGATAGACAAGGAAACTCCTGTATTCTGCAAGGTAAAATTACTGATTTTGCCAATAGAGTCTGGTTGCTTTGGTGAGAGCAATATTTGGTTCATATAACAGCGGTGTCCATTTGACTGGCTGTCAAATGTCAAATGTCTGACAGTATGGTAAAAGTTTGAAAAAAGTCTTAATATAGTGTACGCTTACACTGATATTGATGTTTTTAGGTGGACCTTTTTGAGTGGTTAAACAGCAGTACAGTGCTGGTATTCCTCTCTGCTTCTCCAAACTGGAGGCGACTGTAGGTAATGAACTGCGTATTGCTAAATACCTTGTACAACCCTACTTCAAATAATCTCGACTATCTCTTTAAACACTTGATTCAGCATTCTGTTATTTGTTTATTTGTTTAAACTGCTTCCTGGCTCTCATTCCGTGCAGCTTGCCACAATATGTTACTCTTATTTTATTATGCACAACCATTTGGCGACCACTAGAAATTATCTCCCTTGGGGGTCCTAAACCCCAGGTTGAGAACCACTGCTCAGTAGATACTCAGTGGATACTTTTTGACAAATGCTCATACTAGAGTTGAGGTAAGCTGTTAAGACTCCCTGGTGATACTGATGCTAAAAGATAAAGACAAAAACAATTGCTGTTGAATCAACTGTTGCTCTCACTTTGAAAACCTTATCCAACCATAACATTGTAACATTTACTAGTAGCAAAAAGGAGAATCAGAGAAATTGACATCTGGGACCCAGCTTTCATCAGTCAAGGCACACTTACACAGGGCATGGCGCTATTGCGTTTGGTAATTTTGTGGCCAGGGGTGCCTGGCGTACCTGCTTGAGGTGGGATTAAAAATAATCCATTATCATCTCTTCCCGCTTCGGTAAACAGTGAGTCACCAAAATACCAAACAGGTGTAGATGAGGAAAAAAAAACTGAACAGTACCCCAGAAAGATTTAACTACACCAGTGCAAATCAATGTCTGATGCTATGCACCTGCATGAAAATGAGGTCTGTACTGCTGTGGTGAAGTAATCTCAGGTGGACAGCTCTTCAGGACTCATGGTGCTAACAGTAAATGATGTGTCCTCTGACAGCTCTAATTTGACTCTTATAGACCTTTTTCGCAGCACACATGCTGACTGGTAGTTACAGGAGAGGCACAGGTGAAACTAATAACATTTAATGATGGCGTCATTCTATTTAAGTATCCCAGTAAAGTGAACCAGTTAGCTGGCATGCACCATACCACAGACTTCGACAGTGGAGGAAAGTAAGTAAGTGTGTTTACTCAAATACGGTACTACAGTACAAGTATTGTTGCCGTGTTATACTTTATACTTATACTCCACCACAATTCAGAAGGAAATGCTGTACTTCTTACTCCACTACAATGACAGCTGTAGTTACTATTAACTTTTCAAATAAAAAAATCATTGTTGCTTTTTTTTACATTTGAAAACTGGTCACCATTCACTTTAATTATTTGGGAGATTCTGCAATGCTGTATTCCTGTGAAACTTCAGCAGTGTTTTGTGGACTAGAAAACTAAACCTGACCTTCAATCATCATTAGGATGAGGAGATAATGACTGAATTTTTATTTTTGGGTGAACTATCCCTTTAAGTAAAAGATCTGAGTACTTCTTCTGCCACTGTTTCTGAGCTCAAACACCTAAATGGAGCATAACAATCATTAATGTCATTAATTACACCTTTTTATCCCACGACCAGTCAAAATGCCAGCTGTGATAAAGGTTTGCAAGAATGTGATTCGAAGCATCTGTAGAATTGGCACCTGTGCTTCTCCACTGCGGCAGGTAACAGCACCAGATGTTGGATCACACAACATCAGAACATCCCTGACCTGCTCTGCTGACAGCTTCTCTTATTTAGAAATTACCGTGTAGACAAGCGTGACTCTGTAGCTATACATTTCATCCTCACATCTGTCATCTTTTATGCTGCTAGCTGAATTATTCTTGTTATTTTAAGTAATCTTTGTACCTGTCTTTTTTGTACTTTGGCCTTGAAACAGGTGAATGATCAGCACTTTGAAAAAACATAAACAGAACTTGTTGTTTTACTGTTTAATCTCAAATCACACATCATTTTACACATCAAAATCTATTTACAGGTCTCAGGGAGTCCTACTGAATATGTGAATAAAGTTGTGTAAAGCTTTTTGTAGCTTCAGAGGGAGCTGCACAAGGTCTGGTAGATGTAGTCTTGCAGTCTTCAAATCATTATCATTTGAACGTTTCAAAACAAAACAAAAGAAATCTGGTCTGTGCAGTTAGAAAGAAGTGACTTTAGTAGACTTCTGTAACCCACTCAGGGGCGTTTCTGGCAGTTGACAAGCCCAGACCATCAAAGGCTGAGAAACACAATTGGTTAAATTGTACTTTTTCTTCTTTGACATTCTTCTCATTGACAGGTCGAATGAATAATGGAGCGGGCACAAGTTTCATTTGCAAACAGATAATTATGATGATTAAGATTTCTATATCAATTTATGGGTAACTGTGAGAGTGGAAATGAAGCTTGTGTAGTACATCCATTTGATTGAGAGTTATAAAACAGAATCAGGTGCACGTGTGGCTTTATAAATGTGATAAAAAAGAATGCATATGCATATTTCTGTCCTTGTGCATACACACATTGCAGGACATGACCCAGCCCCGCTTGCTCCCCATGGCTCTCTACATCCATACCATTGACATAAATTAAGATGGACACCATGGCTCCACTCTTCTCCCACTGTTCGAAAATGAAGCCAAAATATCCAGGACCTCCGTCTGGAGGTTTTCTGGGCACACCCACTGGGAGGAGACCCCGAGATAGACCCAGAACTTGCTGGACAGGATTACATAACTGATCTGGCCCGGGAATGCCTCGGGATCCCCCAGGAGGAGCTTTAAAGTGTTGCTGGGGAGAGGGACATCTGAAATACTCTGCTTAGCCTGCTGCCACCACAACCCAACCTTGGATAAGTGGAAGAAAATGGATGGATCGATCGATCGATATCCAAAATACGAGTGCCGCCATCTTACGCTGGTTTTGTCATTTAGAACCAGAATCTGCGCAGCAGTCATCAGAGTTGGAGCCATGCTTTTGAGTTCCTGCCCATACAGCCAGCTGACTCAGCTAAGCTTTCGATCATGACGTAAAAACGCTTTTTTATATGATCAAATAACTAATGAAAACCACACTGATCAGAAAAAATAACACTTGAACATACACCAATGTGATAAGAACTACATAAATTAACAGAAACCATCTTTGGGAAAAGCTTATTTGACGTGTTCTTTGATGTTTTAGTTTCACCCATGTCCTATCTATTAAAATGGAGGGGCCGGGGTTTATGACCAATATTACAGCCAGCCACCAGGGAGCAATCAAGATGCTCGGCTTCACTTTTGGAGAACTATCGTGTTGTCCATATTTACATATCGTCACTGTCCAATGAAAAACATGTATCTCCGAAATGTCAACTTTTCAGGAGCTGTTTTCAGCTTGGTGGCAGTGCATTTTTCAGATGATCTACTGTAATTTTTGTGATTTTTGTTTGGCTTAAGAAACGAGTTTTAGTGATTCAAAAACCACCAAATATGGAAATAATTTTTTTTTTCCAGTTTTGGGGCATGTCAAAAAACATTTCCGGCTAAAGACCCAGAAACCCAATGCTGACGAATCCCTGAAACTGCTCTACATCTCTGCTTGGGGCTAGCAGCTTGAGGTTACATTGGCCATCAACATGCCTAAATCTCCAAACCAGCTGTCGGTGGTTGAGTTGCATTGTGGGTAGTATAAAATTTGCAAGGAAGAAGAATGCATTTATTTAAAATGCATATTTCTGGTTCTGTGGGAGTGATTTTTATTTTTAAACTGTTCACTATGAGTCAGGTTTTAGCCTTCGGAAGTGCAATGCTAACTCAGAGGAGAACTCTCTGATGGGTCATTGAAAACAACAGATAGTTATTTTTGGCCATAAATTACAGTGAGCAGATGTCCCAGTTTGTCTGGGATTGTCCTGGTTTCCAACATTCACTACCAAATTTTCACCCCAATACCTGGCAGCAAAAATGCTGCGTTAATGGCGTGAAAAGTGTGCTCAGTAGGTGTGCTAAGTTCTGAAATAATAGTCCCACATTCTGAAGAAAATGCCTATGGTGCATGCAGAAGTGCATAGAAGTGTGTGTGTGCATAAACGCACTGTACACTAAGCGTCCTGGTTTAAATGCTTTTTTTGTCTGAGAAATTAGTACCTGCTGATCACACTTTCCTTGGTTGACTGTGATTACAAACCATTTGTTCAATTGCACTTCCTGTGTAAACTGAAGATAAATAAGGTATTAACAACTCTTTTTTTATGTGTATGTGTGTGTGTAGGTGCTGCCTCGCCAGACGTGTGGCTTGTTTACTCACACCATCTACTATAAGGAATACCCCGGTGGACCTAAAGAACTGGACAAAAGCATCCGTGGGGGAGAGCTGTTTCTCACTGTGCTACTCAACCCGGTGAGTCAGAGAAACCACACACACATACACACACACACTCACAATCAAACACACACGCTCACATGCAAACGGATATACAGGGTGAGAAACAGGAGGGACTGTTACTTTCTATTTTCATTTTTGCACCTTAAAGAGGCACCAACTGGGTTTCCCACTCACTCTGTAAAGGTAACTTCCTCTCTGTCTGGTTCATTCTTTTTCATTTTTACTTTGTGTGTGTGTATGTGTGTCTCTGTGTGCGCGTGTGTGTGCGTCTGTCTCTTTTCCTGTCAGGGGCTGCTTCTCACAGTGGAGCTGTGTTCATCTCCCCACTTTAAATTAGGTCTCACCACAGGGGGGTTGCTGTCACACACACACACACACACACACACACACACACACATCCTCCCCCTCTTGCTTACCCCTGCTGTGTATGTCAGCTCAACTCGATTCTGCTTTGAATTAAGGAACAGAATTAGGTTTTGGTGGCAGTTAAAGATGCTCATCCACGCGCATGTGTTCACAGGCGCGTGCAGGCACACAGTTAAAGGTAGGCACAGAAATTCCCAGGAATTATCCCCAAACAATCTCTCAAACACGTGCACATGCAGAGACACGCAGAGAGATGCTCATAGACCAGCGGTAGGCTGTATTGAAGTGTCAGGTAGAGGAGTGCTGAACTAGAGGAGCTGTCAGAACTCAGAGAACATCATAGAGTCAAGTGCAGCTTCACACAACAACCCAATCTAGCTCTTTCTTCTCTCTCTGCACCACTTTGTCTCTGTCTGTCTTTGCTATTCCTTTTTATTTCAGATTTTCTTTTTGCCTCTATTTCCTGACATGATTCCTTTGTTTCATGCACTTCTTTCTTTGTTTCATTCTTTCTGTGTCTTTCTTTTGTCTTTCGTTCTTTACTGTTTTATTTAGTTTGATGTATTTTTTTCTTTCATTCTGTCTGTCTTCTGTCTCCACATGTCAGTGAATCCATGTTTCTTCCTTTGAGTACAATGTTTTCACAGTTTTAAAAAGATAATAACTCTTGACATTTGCATTGAAATATTATAAAAGCTTGTTGTTCTTCTCTCAAATGACAGTTAATATAACAAATCTAGTTTCTATTCTGTTCAAAAGAACTCCTTTAATCGCTTAATTTTGCTGTTCTTAACTTCTTTGTATCAGGTAGCACCTTCCTGAGAAAAAGTCCTTTGTTACCCTTCAAGAGAAGTGTTTTACATTACCCTTAACAGGGACAATCGTTTTCTAATAATAGACAACGAACTCGGTGGTAGGAATGGTGTAAAAGTTAGCAAGAGCATAATATACTTTTTTTTCTATGTAAGGGAGGTGCAATGATTTTAGGAGGTGAAATGCATGTAATGTTTTGTTACAGCAAAGAGTCGGTGGGTAAAATGTACTAGATGAATGGTCATCTGTGCCTATAAAAGTCCTTTTCACAGCAATTTTGAACATGCTTCATTGAATGAATTGTGATGGCGACGACTACTTATGTGGCTTTGTGTAGCAATGCTCCCTCTGGAGTGGTTTCTATGAGTGGCACAACCCAGAATGGGTGAGCAAACATATGTACTGTTGAGGAAGGCCGGTGGTATTACATTTTGTCTTTGGGCCAAAGATAACAGAAGTAAAGACTTCCTGGAGTGCCTTGTAAAAAGGAAATGCCAAGGTTTTCAATTCCAACAGGACACTATAACATGTTTTTTTTTTTTTAACTGGAGATTTGAAAGGAGGTACATTAAAAGATGCCAGAATCTTTCCAGGCATTGAAGCATGCAGTCTGTAAAAATTACTGACATGGCCAGTTTGAACAGAATTGAAATCATGGACTTGGTCTTATAAAATTTACATGAATCCACCTCCCCTTTACATAAAACTTTCCCTGTGCACATAATTACACAGTGGTCACAGGCTGCCTGTTAGTCCCTAGAATCACCTGAAAGGACCCTGAGAGGAGCTGGACTGAGCGCCTCCAGAGTGAACACTCTGCTCCATAAAGTCAAGTCACCAAACGATCCAACAGAGAGTTACCCAAAGGTTACATGTACTAAACACTGACTTTATTCCTCAGATTCGCCATCCTGCACTAAGTTCAAGTGCAATAAGTGAACTCTAGCATATTTATTCTGCTTGATGTCCCTAAAAAGATATTTTCAGTTATGTCTGAAGATGCACAAGCACAGCCCAATACCTGACCAATGAAGTACCACTTGAGAATATTAAGTTGCAATTGGCGAGCAGATTATAGCTGTAGCTACAAGGTTACATTACTGTATTAAGATAGTCTAACACATTACAGTAATTATGATACTTCCCTCTCATGTGATTTCTGATGATGTATTAGTAGTGATGGTAGTAATGATGGTCGTGGTAATGACTGATAATGAACATTAACCTGTTGTTATTATTAACGTTGTAATTATATTAATAGTGTAATACTAAAATAGCAGCCCTGACTCCTAGGAATTACATGTATATACAATTTTAATCTGCAACAGCAGATGTGTTCTGAGGGAAACGTAATGCCGACCAAAGTAAGTTTTCTATTAACATAATGAGGACATGTTGTAAATGAATGTACCTGGCAAGTCGCAATGTCACTGACAACGTATTTCATTTGTTTTCCACCAAAATAGGCAATCTTTCAATAGACTACCAAGTCACAGTGACTTCAGAATTATTCAAAAGTTAGCAATGACTTGACACAAGATTTTTTAATTAACATTTAACTGAAATCACAATATTTCCTCACCTTAATCAAAGCACTTTGGTTGCAGAAGTCTAGACATGAACCCCCAGACAGTGTTGTTAAAGTCCTGCACTTTGTACACCCACCATTCACCTCAAACGCCTCCTTACTAAATCCAGCGTGTTATATAAATTTATTACATGGCTTTGTTTAATACTGGACTCTGTTATTTTTGTATAGCAGACCGTTGCCATGAAGAACAGACTATGGATGCAGTTCTGATCATAGGAAGAGTAATAAAATCAAAATCAAAATTTTAAATCCATAAAATGATTGTGTCATTGTATTGTATAATTTCTTTGTATAAGTAATGTAATAAGCTGGATGATGATCAGTGAACAGGTCATTATTGCAGGAATTACATTGTCACCACAATGCAATTATGAAAACCATTTAGTAATATCAAATGTGATACAGGGTTGAAAATGGCATTGACAATAATAATGAACCGTGTTTGTTTTATCACAGTTTTCTGAACTGAGTCACAAAAACCAATTAAAACAGAAACAAAATTTGCAACATCAGAGAAAAACTGTATAAATAAAATAGAAATAAATAGAAATAGAAATAAATTCTATAATATATAAGACATCGGGGTAAATTTAATTAATTTGAACATAGAAAATATTGAATAAAAACATTGCTTAGTAAGTATACAATAAAATACATTTCATACCCATTTACATTACAAGCAGACTGTTGTTTTTGTTGTGGTCTTCATTTCATTTATGAAAATCCAGTGAAGTTATCATAGTACAATAATATTCTTTCCATCAAAAAATGTCATCCAATTCACACTTACAACATTGTCATCTTTATGTTCTTCTTGTGACTGAGCTGTGTGTTCCAGAGGTGCTTATTCGAGCCAGAAACATTTCTATAGATAATTTAATTTGTGTGTCTGTGTGCATGTGAGTGAGTGTGTAGCTGTTTCTGTTAATAGCTGCTCAAAGGACAAAAGGGCCTGACGACGTTTTTGGTCGCATCACCAGTGATGTCATCTCAGCATGAGCTAACAAACCAAGAGGGATGCCTCTGCACGCTCACTGTCCTTCTCTATCTCTTTCACACACACAGACACATACACACACACTCATATATATTACAGAAGACTAATTACATTTTTTCCTCTGTTTCCACAATCTTTTGTCCTTGTCTCTCGCTGCTTCCCTTTCTTCATCACTGTAATAAGAGATGAAATTCTCTTCTTGTTGTATCTCTTAATGAAGAGACCTATTAAACATAAAAGCATTTTAAGCACTAAATGAGAGCTATCTGCCATGACGTACACACACACACACACACACACACACACATACAGAGACTGATGATTTATTCTCACTGCTATGTTTCCATTTGCAAACGCAAAAGCTTTCATTAGAGTCTGTGCACTTTTGTGTGTGTATGTAATCAATAGTGTTCTGTAGCTCCCTGCTTTAGTCCCCGGGGGGTTTCCTATTGTTTGATGATGTGCACATTGGTAACATTGTCACTTCCCATTCAATGACTTTAAATCACATTTGGCCTGTGGTGGCAGCTCAACACTCCAACCAACATATCGGGTGTGTGTGTGTGCATGTGCATGAACTGTCCTGTGTGTCCTGTGTGTGCATGTGTCTATGTACGTTTCGATACTTTTGCATCATGCCAGGCTGCATCAGCGATCATCGAGCTCTGCGACTCACATAAGCTTGACAATCGATTGGACGACCTAGACTCTGCAAACAGCCAATAGGGCACAAGTCATTCCCCAATAAATAGCCAGAGAGATGGTGAGAGAGAGACGGGTGGGGAGTGAGAGCGGGAGGAGATTGAGGGTGGAGGGGGAGACGGGGTGAGAAGGTGGCAGACAGATTGAGATTTAATTTTCAGGTCACGGCATCTTGTGTCACTTGAGAATCCAGACACATACAGAGAGGAAGTGATGCACACACAGACACACACAAACACACACCAGTGCATATGTTTGTGTGACAGTATCACCGTACTGTATGTGTATGTGTATGTCTGCATAAATGTGTGTCTAGCTGACATAAGCAGAGCTGTAGACATATATCAGGCCTGACATTTAGCGCTTAGCTCTGCCACTAAGCTTATTAGCCAAACACCAAATATCAGCACAATCTGCCTCCCTCCCTCCTCCCAGCCCTCTGTTTTACTCACCCTCCCATTCCTCACCTTTCCTCTCCTGTCCACAACTCTGGTGGCTTTCTATCCCTGTGCATCTCTTCTTTCTTTCTTTTTCAAATTTTCAACCCGTTTGTGTTGACTTTGCTCACATGTGTGAATCTCTCCACACTTCTTTTTGTCTCATTTCCACTCCTTCCTTCCCATTCTCAGGAGTCCTGCTGATTGCTACTGAAGGCTTTGGCAGCTCATCAACACATACAGGCTTTCAAACACACACACACACACACACACACTCACACACACACTTTCTCTCAGTCACACACATACACACACACACACACACACACACACACACACACACACAATAAGCTTCAATCTAAACAGAAGGAGAAATTACAAAGTGAGAGCAAAGCAGTGAAAGACAGCAGAAAGGAAAGGGCCAGAAGATGTTGACTGGAGCAGGCAGAATAAATTGAATCGAAATCATTTGCTGTATTGACGTTCAGCTTTCAATTATCCACTGATGAGACAGAGACAGCGAGATGGACTCTGAGAAAGACACTGCAAGAGCAAGAAGGGGAGAGAGGACAATGGTGGTGAAGGAGAGAGAGAATGAGACTGGGAGGGGTGGGGGCTTCTTTTTAGTAGCAATAACAATTCAATCAGGGAGAAATGTATGTGGAACTAAGTGGTCTGTAATGGGAAACAGGCTGCTACAGCTACACATTGAAGGAGAGAGAAAGCAGCAGAGAGGGCACAGATGGACAGGGAGGGAGAGAGTGCTCAAGGCTAAAGATGTTCCAGTGCTATTTTTCCTTCCTGATACCGATACTTGAATTTTGCATATCGGTCAATACCAAGCACTGATCCAATATATATTTTAGGACTGTCCCTGACTAAGAATTCTTTCAGTTGAGTCAGATTTGGACGTTCAATATAAATATTCAAGGTTTTGTTCTCTTTTTTTCACTTCATGGCGCCACACAAATCCATATATCAGCCTACATGAGTATTTACCAGGAAGAGTCATCTGTGATGTGAAAACATAAGATTTTGGCACAGTCAGAATGCGTCCCCCTTTATAATTTAGTTCTAAAATCCCAGCGTACTGCGGAGCTTCTCTCCCCAGGCTGCCAACAGTGCTGTAGCTGCTGTCTGGTGTCACCTGCCCTGCACATACTTACTCCTTCATGCTGTGAATTAAGGATTTGTTTTATTTCATTGAGTTAGCGATTGTTGGAACGGTGGAAACACAAACCTAGGCACTGGCAATGGTGATGTTAAAATTACAGTTTTGTAAAGGTTAGTTTGGTAAGTGCAATAAAACAGTTGTTTCTGTTTAAATAAAACATATCTTACTTTTCAAAAAAGGAGTCTCACTGAAGCAATTCTTTCCATAATGATTCTGACACTTCAAATAAAAATCTGAGCCTGTCGGTGGCAAAAACAAACAAACAAACAAGTGCCACTTGCCCTGCACGCTCCGCAGTGCACTGGGATGAAATGGCCGACAGCACGTCACCTGCGCTTGGTTTCCATCACTTTTCTCTGCATCCTTCACTCTCAGTTTTATGGCTTAGAATGATTTAGAGATTCTGTTTGTGAAATTTACAGCCTGTCATGCTGCTGCATTGCTCTGGGTACAATGACACAACTAAAAAATGAGAGAAACTTGTTTACCAACCACTTGTACTACCTTCTCTCACCAGTTAACCACCAGTGCATGTTATCACAAGGATATTTTTAATAAGTGCACCAGATAATATTAAACCCTTTGTATAAAATGAATAAATACATACAGAAAATGAATGCCACAGAACAGGACAGGGGGGAAATGATTTTTGGTGTTAAAAAATTACATGGTATCTGATCCTTGCATAGACTCGCATATGCAATCCCAGGATTTTAGGCCGTACCAGAGGCATTTTTCCGATACTGGTATTGGTATCAGAATGACCCTTGTGCAGGCAAAAGGATAGACTGATAGATAGATAGATAGATAGATAGATAGATAGATAGATAGATAGATAGATAGATAGATAGATAGATAGATAGATAGAGACAGACAGACAGAAAAGTGGGGGGGGAATCCATCCTCCACCAAAGGCCAGTAAAACAAGTCATTTCCTCAAAAATGCAATCATGTTAGAGGGGATTGGAACATGTCACAAACTCAAATACATGACTGGTGGTTCTCTTAATCTTCCAAGACATGGCGTTTATGTGTGTGTATGTGTATGTGTGTGTGCCTTTGTGTGTGTTCATGTGTGCATGGATTTTGAAGAACATCACTCCATGTTGGACTGACATGCTTCATCAGAGCATCTAGGTCAGCATGAGATCGGAGAGAGGAGGGAAAGAAAAAAAAACAACATAAAGTGACTTTTTGGAGCAGACGGGAGAGTGAGAGCAAGACGTTAAAAGGATGAGAGAAGAGGGAGGAAATGAAGCTGCGTAGGAGCAATGAAGAAGAAAAGACAAGGGACAAAGATTAAAAGAGGGAGGCAGCGGGGTTGGGCTTATTTCTCTCATTTTTACACTTCTCTCCCCGCCGAGTTCCAAGTATGATTTGAGCCCAATTCTGGTGTTAAATTATTAGCACAGTATTCTTTATTAAAGGCACATAGGGGACTCAAAGCAATCCAATATTCAGGAAATGAGACGTGGCACTAGATGCAGAGAAAAGGTTTATATGGTTCAGTTAATTGAATTCTTAGCCACAGTGAGTTCTTCCACCAAAAGGGTTTTGGGGCCTGCGCCGTGTCGGGAGATTAACACTCTCTCAAGTGGCTTTTTTGTTTTTTAATTCAAACTCACCTGCCAAGGTTATTCTCACTGTCTCTCCCCTCCTCCTCTCTGTACTTTTTTCCTCTTTTGTCTGCAGTTCTTCAATTACAAACACAAATCATCTTCTCTCTCCCCCTTTGTTTAATTTGGCAGCCAGTGCTTAAGCTCCATAATGAATGTTTCCATGTTCAATAACACTCCGACCCCCCCCCCCCCCCCCCTCCCACACACACAC
>JAJHUR010099977.1:0-11609 GCA_027495735.1 Lutjanus campechanus | reverse complement strand
TCTAAATGAACTGAATTCTATTGATTAGTTTTATCCTTCAGTGCTGTTCACCTTCCAAACCACTAGAGGGCATGGCTCTGCAACACTTGGTGTTGGTATTGACTGGATATGAAGCCCTTAAATGTATTTCATAATTCTACCACTGCATTTACTTGTACATGTATCAATTAACTTATAGATAATGTTGGTGCTTGTAATCATAGTGTGATTACAGGCACTGGGACTGTAGACTGTATGATGACAGGAAGAAACAGAAGACCAGTGAAGACAATCAAAGTATTATTGCAGCAATACACAGAAAACACAGCCTGCAGACACTGTCACAGAGCGTGTTGACTGTCATTAGATGAGTACTGAATATGTTGGCCTTCACTTCAAAATCCAGTAATTACTGTTGCCACAGTGATACTTTGGTCCAACACACATTACATGTCCATCGGACAGAAATGGAAGTGCCGTCTTCACATCCAGTCAGTCTGCAAAGTCAGCACACACGGAGTCTCTCATTACAAGATGAAACAAGTACCTCACAGACCGGCTCAGTGAAAGAAAGAATAATGATAGTGTGTTGGGCACACATATAATAAAAGGGAAACTAAAGGGAAAACCAAACAACTGTATTTGTACAGTGTTTCATTATGGTTACTTATGTAAATGATCAGTGTGTTGGATTTAGTGCCATGTAACAGTAAGGCTGCAGACTGTGACAAATGAATACCAAAAGGCCTTCTCCAGAGGCAACTGTAGCGTTTCCACTGCAGGAACTTCAGCCAGGGTCCGGGAACCTTTGGAGGAACTCGGTGCGTTTCCACCAAGGGGGCAAGGGTCGAAAATTATTAAGTTAAGTTCTGGGGACATTATTTTACCACCCAAAAAGTCCCTGCTGGGGTGGCAGTACTTTCCACAGGTACAAAAACTTTGGGGTGGGTGGGGCTCGCAGCGCTGCATATTCCTGATCAGTCAAGTACTCGCAAAATTTTATTTCAGTTTACCCTTTGTTAAAAAAAAAATCTGCAGCCACAAGCCAGTTTGCTTTTTGTTCATTGTGCTTCAACACTTTTAGAGTTAGAGAAGAAGCATACAACATATGGACTGATGATGAAGTCCAGGCCTCGATGAACATTTACATAAACACACAAATAATGATGCCTGGCCATCACTTTGTATGGCCCTATTGTCGTTGTATACTCACAGGCAACAATGACATATAAAAACAGACATTTTCATGTCAGAGGACTAATTTGCTTAACATGAGTCTTTAGACCACAGTGGAAACACAGACAACAATGGGCAGAGGGAACCTTTTAGTTCCTTTAATTGAGTTTCTGGGAGTAAAACTTCTGGGTACTTTGGATAGAAACATGGCAAGTGTTTGGTTTGGCCTCTCTGGGCTGCTATAGAAACATGGCAGTCCAACATGGTGGACCTGGAAGAGGACCCGCTCCCTCTGTAGATGGGCTCATTCTAATATAGCAAACACACCAATTCTTATGATTAGGTGAACATACACCAATGAAATCCTACTTAAGAATTCCATTTCTACCATATTCTGCCAACAGACTCAGAGGATTTAACAAACTACTATGCAAGAAAGGTTGAATCAAGGACAACTGGACTTGGTTGTAGATGACTGAAAACACCTCTTATTCAAGGCATGTCTTCTCTTCTAACTGATTGGTGGAGAGTCCCAGGTATTAAACCTTCTGGGTCGTTACCAAAGTCACTTGACTCATTAAAGAACACGCAGAGACCTCACTGGTGCCTCACCGACGCCTTGACAGATATCAAGCAAGTTTAATATCTGGTGAATGAGAGCAGACACTGGCTGGGTGAGGAGAGGGGTCGAGTTGCCGAGACAGAAAGAGAAAGATAGAAGAGCACCGGAGCATCAGCCAGAAAATCCAAATGTAGATCTACTACAACTTTTATACATATGTTTATATCAAAAATGAGCAAAAAGTAATTACAGTAATTACCACAAAAGACGCCATTTACACCACATTTTTAGCCTACATATCAACTGTAGCCTCTCAGACTCGAGCCGGGTGCACAAGAGATCTCGCGATATTTTCACACGTGCATCCATTAAGAGATATACGAAGTCTCGTGATACATTAACGCCATGTTTACATGCTACCTGGGAGGCTACAGTTGACATTTCTGCTAAAAACATGGTGTAAATGGCGTCTTTTACGGTTACATTTTAATGTCGCGGCTCACGGACACTTGGATTACACCACACGAGCAGGATGGAGACATTTTGTGTTTGTTTTGTGTTCTTTTTTTAACGTTTTAAACTGGGTCACCATTCACTCTAATTGTACTGGATTTAGCTGCAACACTGGGAGTGTTTTGTGAACTGGAGATCTTCACCCATCCGCTCATCAGCACAGGGGTGAGTAGATATCAAGTGAATCTTCCTTTTTGGGTGGAGTATTGCTTTAAAACAAGCTCTACCTCCAGCAGTGCTGATGCAGAGCTGTGGAGACAGACACCTCTGTCTATGCGAGACAGGAACAGGCTGCATGCTGGTGCTTCAGTACTAATAATGTAATGTTACTTCTAGAGTGTGTTTTGTGACATAACATAGGGTGGAGCGCAGAATTACTCTTGTGGGATTCCTCAGGTGAAAGATCTTGTAGTGTGTGACTCCCCATTGTTGATCAGTCATGTAAAGTGCAAGGCACAATTCAAGAACTGTAATTACAAGGGAGAGAGTTGAGTAGAGTGAATGGCACAGTGATCTGATGGCTTTCAAAGTCGTAATGACCAAAACTTTAGAGTCATTTGAGTCACCTGAGGCCAAGTTTAACGACAGTCATTGAAGTTTTCCGTTTGAGGCCGAGTGTGAACGGTTGTTGAATTGAGGAAAGGGATCAAAGGACAGCATTATAGGTGGGGGATAAGTGATGTTGTAGACATCCTCCCCTGTTAAGGGATGGTTCATATTTTCATGTAGATGGCCTCCTTCACTCCTCTTTCAAATCATTTGCCCCCCCCCCCCCATTCCCCCCCTCAACACTCCGGACATGTGTTGAATGACAATGTTTTTGTGCTCATTCATTTTTCAAGGATCTACAACCAAGTACAGTTGTCCTTGATTCAACTTTTCTTGGATGACTGTGATCTGGATGACTGAGAATCCTCACTGACTTTACTTACTGAATTTCTGAATGGTGACATGCCATTGTTCATGGTGACAGGATCTGAGCGCTGAAGGAAAAGTCATACATTTAATCGGAGGAGATTCTCTCCAAAGAGATATTACATTGTTCTGAACAGCGAGGTGCCAGCCTTCTGACAGAAGGTCTTACAGAGCCACTGCCAGGTGTGGAGTCTGGTTAGTGCCTCTGAGACCAGACTGGCCCCACTAGACCTGTTTTAACTCAGACATTTTAGCTTGTCATAGCATCACTTTAAATCAAAAGTACATGCCAGTGCATACGGGTAGAGTGCAGGTAGGACTGTTCTGCAAGATCTGTGAAAGTTCTTTTGTGAAATAAACATAATGCAGGTATGTTCACTTCTTTGAAAACATGGAGCTTACTTATGTTGGGTCTCTGCCACCCCCAGATGGGGTGTAACATGGAGTGGAATTGGAGTTAGATAGGAAATGACTTTAATTGTTGATGAAGAAATGAGTTTCAATAAAACCACATAGCTAAAGATAATATATGAGATGGAGTTGTGTTAATGTTTGGCTAGGTTTGCAAGTTGCTAGTGCAAACTGATAGTCAAATCTTTAACAAGCTGCACATCACTCAGTGTCCGGTGAGTTCTCTCTGTCCAAAAACTGTATCTTGATATCTCCTGCTCCAATTCAGTCACCATAGAATCAGCCATTAACATCAGCCACAAATTATTTGACTTTGAAGAAAATTTTCTGCAGAAAATAGCCACTAAGGACTGTCTAGCATATGGAAATACTTAAGTAACTAAAGGCAAACGCTTAAAGATCAACGTTTTTGTTTTGTTTTTTACCTAACAACATTGTAAGGAAATCCTTATTGTGATTTTATCCAACTCATTCTTTTCTAAGCCATCCTTAAATGAAAATTTAAGGTCAACCTTAGCCTAAGTGGTTTTATACAAACAGGCACTGGTATTGTGTTCACCAGCTCACTGTAATGGCTTCATGTGACACTTGGTAAAACTAAGTCATCATTAAATTAGTTTCACTTGTGCTTTTTCTGCTATGACAAACCAAAATGTCTGCCATGACAAATGCCTTTCTGGCTCTGGCTCTGGCAAATATTACATTTTAAAAACTTCAGATGTTCATTAATCAGTGTATTTTATATTAACAATGGATCAAATAACTATGTGCCGTGTGAAAGGTACAGCTCATAGTGACAAACCCACACAGAATATCACCAAACTGCAGCCCCCCTCAGCTCTACATAATGTTTTAGGTGGTGTTAAGATAGTAAGCCTAGATTTGCAAAATTCAAAAACATTTTTTCCATGGAAAAAGGCCTTTGGTGCTATTCTTTGGACTTCTGTCGATGTCTCCAATTCTGATACAACTGATGCCTGTGTTCATTTCATTATCCAAGAGTACAATGGTGCAATGGCAGGTGTTACATCCCAAACACAGATGTGTTGCAGGACAGCCATGTGAACACATGTAGGAGGAACTGGAGAAAGGACCTCAGAAACAGAACCCAATGAGGTAGCACCTCTAACTACCAAAGGAATGTGTTCTGAAAACACAGCTTACCAGCTGCCGAAACCCGGGATCGAACCAGGGACCTTTAGATCTTCAGTCTAACGCTCTCCCAACTGAGCTATTTCGGCACAGGAAACTGTCACTCTGGTGGCCATCAGATGTAAAAAACCAGCATCAACTAACTTGACACAACAGATGGTTTGTTAAACAGAATCATCTGGGAAATCGTCCTTAGAAAGTATTTGGAAAAGGGCAGGAACTTTCACAAAACACTTGGCCGGTGATTGGATGCACCACCTGCCTATCACATCTAACATGTCTTAACTTCAACCAATCAGATCAAAATCTTGTCAAAGCCGGTCGGCAGAAGAGTGAAAATATCTGTTCCATCGAGAAAAGGCTTCTTTGCTCTTTTTTGCCCCTAAGTTGTAACTGAATCTGCACCCTTGGCCCAAAGTAAGCCTAGATTTGCAAAACTCTTACAAGACTCATACATGCTGTAGCTTTGTTGTTCATGTTGCACAAACTGATCATGTTTTATAATGTGACCACGCTGTAGTTAAGTTAGTTAGTTGTTTTCCAAAAAAGCTTCCTATGCAGCACCAAACAGAAGACAGATAAAGCAAGCTGGTGAACATGATGGAGCATTTAGCAGCTATAGCAGCTATAGAGACAATTATTTCCCCAAGGAGTTGGTGGAGGCCTAAAAAGAGCTAAAAGAAGAATGAATATTGAACTTGTATTTATCAGGTGGCAGAGAAACATGGCTCCAAATGAATGCTAATGTTGTTCTGTGTCTGCTTGATGCGTAAGACAACCAACTAATTGCTAACAAGATCATCATAGGTTAAGACACTAATATGTCAGATGTTGTGTTGTGTTCCACTGCCCACAAGTGGTCAAAAAAATAACTGATGCTATTTTAAAAGTCAAATTAAAAACTATATATTCTTAATATTCAAGTAACCAGATTTCTGCAGCATAATCTTTCTCATTTAACTTTTTGCCTGCAATATGTTTCTGATATTAGAGTACTGCCATCCCTAGTGCAGTCAAGGCAACACAGACAGAAGGCAAAGACAGACAGAGGCCGACAAACAGAGAAATTCAGTTGGTGACAATATTCTGTTTGTTCTTAGGTGCCTTATAGCAGTGTGGAGCAATAAAGATCCTGTTTGTTTACTTAATCCTCCTCTGAATGATCCTGTCACATGCATTCCCACCCAGTTCAAATATTGGGTTAGAGATACAATACAGCTGTGTATGAGCTTCATTGTTTTACTGAAAATTACAGCCCAGTGTGACACAAATTAATGTGTCAAAAACTTAGATACCGACCCCTGATTTTCATATGTACATCTCTGCTCTCACTGCACTGTGATATCAGCTACTGCAGTCATATTAAGGTGGATTTGTCCTTTAAATATGTGTTCATACCAGACTGACGGTGAGCAGCCTGGGCGCTGTGTATCTGTAGGACAGGTAGATGAAAGCCAGTCTTCCTGCTGTGATGGAGGCCCAGAATACACTGTCCAGATAGCCGGCCGTCTTATGACCCATCAGCACAGGCGGGGACACGGCGTAGGTGTAGACGAAGCCGGCGTAGGAGCCCTGCAAGCCAAATTATAAAAAATAAATATTAAAATTATAAATAATATAAAGAAGTATGCATAGCAGTTATACAATGTCTTTCTGACACTTCTACATTTGTGGTTTGGTTAGTCTGAATTGTTCCTGTAGTTCTTTATGGTCGTATTGTGGGTGGTGATGGAGGTTGGTTGTGTTCGGCAGGTTGTACACAGTAAAGGTGTTTGTTATACGTTGTCTCTCTAGAATCCAGAATATTTCCAAATAGCAGAGGCATGTTTTGTTTTCATCTCAAGGCTTGGGGACAGATGCTAGGGGGGACAAAAAACATCAAGTTGTGCCCTTCAATAAATGATTTAGAAATAAACACACGCACACGGTCTGAGTATTTAAATCATAAGGGATATCACCTAGCCAGACGCACCAGATGGTTTGTTACAAAGACCCATCAGGGAAGTTTTCCTTGTCTGGAAAAGGGCAGGCACTTTAGAAAACACTTGGCAGGTGAATGTATGAAGCATCTGTCTATCACATCTAACATGGCCCAACTTCAACCAGTCCTGCCGAGGGAGAAGAGCAAAAACATCTTTTCCATGGAGAAAAGCCTTTAGTGCCATTCTGTACTCTTCTGTCAGTGTCTCCATATGACTGATGCCTGTTCATTTCATCATCTAAGAGTACAAAGGTGCAACAGCAGCTGTTATGTTCCAAACACACGTGTCACAGGAAAGCCATGTGAACACATGTAGCAGGAACTGGAGAAAGGACCCTGCAAACAGAACCCAACGCGGTAGCACTTCTAACTATCAAAGCAATGTGTTCTGAAAACACAGCCCACCAGCTGCCGAAACCCGGGATCGAACCAGGGACCTTTAGATCTTCAGTCTAACGCTCTCCCAACTGAGCTATTTCGGCACATAAAGTGCTACTATGGTGGCCATCAGGTGCAAAAAAAACCAGCATAAACTAACTTCACGTGACAGATGGTTTGTTAAACAGAACCATCTGGGAAGTCATCCTTAGAAAGTGTTTGGAAAAGGGCAGGAACTTTCACAAAACACTTAGCATGTGATTTGATGAACCACCTATATCCTAACTTCAACCAATCAGATCAAACTCTTGACCTTGCTCTTCTCCAGCCATCATGCTTGCTAACCTTTCTGTCACCACCAAACTTAAGTCAATCCGAAAAAATGAATCTGAGGGTGGTCGATGGCTAGCTGGGGCTCCATCTGATAAGTCAAATGTTGGCAATATTTTCTTTTTCACTGTGTTTCAGGCAGTCTTTTCCAATGTGCTTGTTATGCATATGATTTGCTGGTCAGCACTAGCACAGAGCAGAGCTTTTCAACTCTGACGGTGTGTAAAGAAATTGGACAGTTGTCAGAAAACTCAAGCTGTCATTTTCTGTAGTTTGTGGCCCAAGAGGCAAATAATTTCTCCCATGTTTCAAGGCCATTAACGAGTACCCTCCTGTTTTGTTGGAAACACGCATCATTTGCACGGCCCTCAAACTTCATTATGAATAATCATTCTGTAATTATGCTGCCTGGTCATTTCTGAAACACAATCTAGACACAAACCATCTGTCGCTGTAACCGCCAACGAATCAGCAGCTCTAGCCATCAAGGCATCGTGTTCTTAAAAACACAGCTCATAAGCTGCCAAAACCTGGGACTGAACCAGGAACCTTTAGATCTTCAGTCTAACGCTCTCCCAACTAAGTTATTTCAGCACAAAAGTCACAAAAATTGTGGCCCTCAGTGTAAAACTGGAATATCTCGGACAAATGAAAAAGACATTTTAGAAAACAACTTTCCACAAACCATTTGTGAGTTGTTGCTCTGACAAATGAATTATACATACAGTAGAATATATAGAAACCTGACATCCCATCCCACACTGGGCTCTGCACCTGAGGCCCAACGTACCTATTAAAGATTCAGTACAGCCCTCAAACTACCTTATCTTACTTTAATGAAAAAACACATCAAAAATCTCAAGACATTCAATACAGATAGACCTTAATCAGACTGCTGTGAGTCAACAGCTTGAACCATGGTCAAATGTGTTCCCAAATCACATCTCAGCAGCTCAAAACTCAAGGCTGTCATGGCCCTAATCTCAATAAAATTAAGCAGACATGTCGGAAAACAACAAGGCTCTGCAGACCACCTACGGGCTGTTGCTCTGTCACTTAGCATGGACAGACATCATCAGAAGAGCCATGACATCAACTTGGAAAACATATGCCCATCTCATTTGGTCCGGACTTTCAGACTTTTCAGTTTTCTGTGGACCAAAACTGCAGGTGAGAAACCTCCACCAAACTACGATCTGGGCCTAAAAGCCAGACTTTGGTCCAGCAAAAAGAGGTGGTCTCTGTCCGGATCAAACTCAATCGTGGTACGGTTTGTTTCTAGTGTGAGAACATTTGTTTTGGATGGTTTGGACTTTCAGACCACTTATCACCAAAACAAAATGAGTCGCAGGGCCACATGGGGACAAGAGGAGACCAGATGTTTTCAGTTGTTGTTTCACTTTGGTGCTGCTGGAAGTCATGCCATGATAATGTGCGATTCTGTTCATTCATCTCTCTCGATAAACCACCACTGAAGTCAGACTACCTGCCGAATTGTAAACATGCCGATGTCAGACAGACCGATCAGTGTTCCATGTAGGGGATGATGACAGGACGTAGGTATGACATGTAAAGTTCTTTAGTCCGCTTAGATAACTGCAATGTGAAAGCAAAACTGACTGAACCAAATGTAAACAGTGTCTTAAAAAAGTTAACCTTGGACTTTTATATGTGAAAGTACCAATTCAGTAACCTGAGACGCCAGATGGTTTGTTACACAGAACCATCTGGGAAGCTGTCCATAGACACTATTGGGAAAAGGACGGGCAATTTCAAACAACACCTGGCAGGTGATGGGATGAACCATCTGTCACGTCTAACATGGGCTAACTTCAACCAATCAGATCAACTCACCAAACCAAAGCTGGTTGGAAGTAGAGTGAAAACATCTTTTCCATCGATAAAGGCCTTCAGGGCCGTTCAGGTATGCTAACCTCTTTACACGCCACCATTGTTTGTTCGAGACGAGTCATTTCCATAGATGCTTCTCACTGTCTGTGCACCCAAAACCATGCCTGTAGCTGCCAGTAGTCTCTGAGGACGGTGATTGGTTCGCATCACCTCTGGACACAAACGGATGCTGCTGCGCAAGGTAACCCATTCAGTACAGAGAGACCATCCAGAAAGTCACGGACTCTTTCCATTGACACAATGTGTTCCCAAAACACAGCCCTCCAACTGCCGAAACCCGGGATTGAACCGGGTTTCTTAGATCTTCAGTCTAACACTTTCCCAACTGAGCTATTTCGGCCCAAAAGCCAAAAGTATTGTGGTCCTCAGATAAAAATGAGAACGTCTTGACAAAATTAAACAGATATTCCAGAAAACAAACAGCTACAAACTGCAAAAAAGACAAAACAAAAATTAAAACCTAAATGTTGGATGATAAATAAATAATGGTGACTAAACATGCATTTTAAACGAATGAGCTGTATAAACTTTGATGAAATCATAACAATTCTTATTTTCAAATGATTATACACTAATGAAGACATGAATATTATATTCCATTTCTGCCATATTCTGCCATATTCTCTAAATTGGATGTATGTGACAGGTTTTTCCCTTGTAAACAAAGACTGCGATTGGTTCTATGTGTGTAGTGTTAGTAGGAAGTCTCACTATAATCCCATCAGTGATGAAGAGGATGGCCCCACCCAGAGCATGGAGGATGAAGAAAGTTGCAGGCCGGCCCCGGAGTTTGGCAAGGTTACAGCAAACTAACAAACTCCCGTGACCTGGAGAGATACAGTGACACTGAGAGGTCTTCTCCTCATTTCATCTTAGCAGAGTGCTAACACACACACACACACACACACACACACACACACACACACCTACACACAGGCACACACACATACGCATTACCATGACCACTGTGCCCGGTGGAGCTGCTGCTGGACAGAGAGTTTCTATCGAGCAGACGTGGACTGTTGCTGAAGCAAGGCAACAGTCTCTCGTAGTACATCAAGGAGAGCACGGCCGCTGGCACAGGGAGCTGCACACAAACACACAGACTATTGTTAAGTAAGTTAAAAGTCAACACTTCCTGTCAGCTGATTCTAATTGTCAGCCTGCCCTCGTAGAAGTAGAATCCAGGCTGTCTTATCTCGTCCTGTGCTAGAAACAGATCCAGTTCAAACAGCAGAAAAACACAGTGGTATTTCTGCTGAAGTGGGAGCATATCGCTTTATCTGAGAGGCTGATAGCCATCTGAGGAAATGCGAGTAATTCTGAAAAGAACAAAAGTGAAAAAAAGGGCACATTTCTGTGTGGCTCTGAAGAGCTGTTTGGAAATCCCACGAGATCTTTTAATTTCATTTGTGCCGTTTTCATGTGAAATTGTGCAGCACTGCATGGAAAGGCCTTACCAGGATAAAGGTGCATCAGTATTGAAAAAACTGCACTTGTTTGACTATATGATAAACTATTTATCAATCAGTGTCAATGGAATTAAAGCTTTTAGAGTTTCTGGTCATGGCAAATTTTTACACTCTTAGAAATAAGGGGTCCAAAAGAGTTTTTTTCCTGAAGTACTGAGGATCTACCAGAACCATTTGCCTATGAAGAACACTTAAAAAAATTTTAAATTTTTTTTTTTAAAGGGTTTGTCAATGGTTCTTTGTAAGACTAAGGGTTGCATTAAGAACCCTTTTCATCCACACAACCATTTTTGGAAGAAAGAGTTCTTCAAGGATTGTTGAAATCCTTGATGGTTAGAGTTGCTGGCACATTGGACAGTCCAATGCTGGTCCTGTCTGTCCACACTAAGGGAAAAGCTTCAGAAAACATCAGCTTTCCACAAACCACTGACAATGGGTTGCCTGCCCATGCCCCTCTGAAGAAAGTTGATGTTTTCTGGAGTCGATTTTTAATATTTTCAAGGTGTTTTGATTTTCAGATGAGGGCCACCATATTCCTGATTTTTGTGCCGAAATAGCTCAGTTGGGAGAGCGTTAGACTGAAGATCTAAAGGTCCCTGGTTCAATCCCGGGTTTCGGCAGCTTGGAACCTGTGTTTTGGGAACACGGTACCTTGATGGTTAGAGTTGCTGGCACATTGGACAGTCCAATGCTGGTCCTGTCTGTCCACACTAAGGGAAAAGCTTTAGAAAACATCAGCTTTGCACAAACCACTGACAATGGGTTGTCTGCCCATGCCCCTCTGAAGAAAGTTGATGTTTTCTGGAGTCGATTTTTAATATTTTCAAGA
>JAJHUR010099976.1:0-10272 GCA_027495735.1 Lutjanus campechanus | reverse complement strand
AGTAAAATCTGATTACACAGCCAGTGTGGCAGGGCCTGTTCCATCTGCAGCAACGACATTCAGCGCACACAAACTGTCTCCATGCGCGTCTTCTATTTTCTGTTCATACATGTGCAGCAGTGCAACATGCAAGAGTGCTGGGTGAAGGTGAATATAGATCAGCGGGTGTGGTGATCTTATTAAATACTCTCTCTCTCTCAAGCAGTCACACCACTGGTCTCATAGCTCAAAAACAGCTGTGCCATGATAATGACAGCTCAGCAAGTGGAAAGCTTTACCTGATGGTACAGTAGACAGAAATGCCCGGCAGGCAGACCCACCTGTCCTTACATCTGGTAAAGGTTACATTGGACCGATGCTGTTTTAGCAATAATTCTGACGTACCTCACCCCATATGTGATGTGATGTGATGTGTTTCCCTGATAAAACATGAGCTACTTTTGCTAAAAAAGAAAGAAAGAAAGAAAGAAAGAAAGAAAAAAAGAAATTTGGAGAGGTTATGATGCCTGGTAACCCTGGTAACCTGTCGTTTCCTTCATAAAAAAAAGCATAGTAACAAGTTATAACCTACGAGTCTGACGTGTGTGGTGCCTGTATAGTTATATTGTAGCAGCCTGGTATTGTTTTCGAGTGATCTAATGCAAACACAGTGAGCTGCTGTGTGTAACAGCCCTACAGAATATCATTGGTGTGTTTCTGGCTTATAAAGCAAACTGAACAACTCGCTGTTTTCACTTACTACAGTCTTCAACTTTTTCCAGCTGTGCTCAAGCATACTCTGTTCATCGGGGACCCATAGCACACTGTTTTTCATTGCTGATGCCGCCTGCGCTGTACATACTTGTCCACCCCCACTAATTAGAGATGCACCCTCAGTCGTTTAGTTCTGGAACCGGGCCTGCTGGCACCTCTTTAAAACCTACACACATTTATGAATATACGCCGTGTCAAGTGGGCCTGACTGGATTGGTAAGGATTTATTTGGAATAGAATCAAAGAAGCTCCTGTCATCTTTCAAGAAAGTTTCATCTTTGTTAATGGCATCAGGAAGAACGAGAAGAGGCAAGGTAATTATACGCACATCACGTAGGTGCGAGGCTATCAGAGAAGCTTTGTCAAAGGAAAAAAAGTAATGCCTGCACACTTATTCCATGCCACATAACGTGAATGATTTTTGTAGCATGGAGTGTGCAGGCATTACCTTTTTTTTATCAGGAAGAAGAATAAGAAAATATAATTCCATAATGCTGATGTTTAATCGACCACACAGATAACAAACAATTTTCACCCCCAGTCATTCAACATTTACCAGGAAACAGCACAGATTGAACCTGGCAGTGCTTTTGTTTGCAACCAAACATACATTTTTTTACCTGGACTTTTTAGTTTTTGTCATTTTTACAGTCACTGTTTCAAGAACAGGCTCTTTATTGGTGTCTTGGCTACCGTCACTCTCTAAAATTAAATGTGCACGTGTGTAAGAAAATAGAAACAACTAAAGTAAGTGTTCCAGGTCGCAGCAAATGAGGCTGACCCAGCTGCGCATGTTGCAATGTTCTTGTTCAAGTTTTGTTGTTTGTGGTTGGTCCACAAAAGACAGTAGTCTGAAAATAGTCAGCTTCAGCAAAATAAAAGTAAGCAAAGAGGTGAAGGCTCCAAAAATTCAGCAGGTGCTCAAAAAAGAAACTAAAACACTGCACTTACAGAGGAACTCATTGAAGTCTCTTCATAGATCTTGAGGTGTACTACTGATGTGCATGATAGGGAGGGACAACTAGAATGTGATGTGACTCTGGGTGTTAATTCCTCCAGAGGCTCTGGCTCTCTCCTCCAAAGCTCCCTGGAGCTCAGCAGCAGCTGTCTGCCGGGGAGTGTCCCCCGGCTCTGCCCGGTCCTGCCCTACCGGCACATTCCACAAAGAGGCGCAATAAACGCAACCTTTTCTGTGAATATTTTCAACTTGTGCTTTCAACTTATATTAAGCTGAAAAAGTTAAAAAAAAAAAAAATTGGGGTTGTGGAGTTCAACAGACCCCTGTGGCTTGCGCCTCATCTCTGCTTGAGTCTTGCAGGTCAATGCAATATCAGCCGCCACTAGAATTTCCGACCGAGCTGCTGGCAGTCAAATTGCATTGTGGGTAATGTAGCCCTCTGATTTTTGACAAGAAGAGAAGAAGGTGTGTGAGATGTAATACTTGAAACCTCTGGTTCTACCGAACCATTGATATTGGAAAAAAAAAAAAAAACCTGTCCATTGTGAGTCTGACAATGTTATAGTGCAGAGTTTCTCAGACTTTTTACAGCTCGTACCACCTCAGAAAATTTTGAGCTCTCCAAGTACCACCTTGCTGTTTTGTGCCGTTTTGGTGCTAGCAGGTGCCGTGAACACTTCAGTGGTGCTTCTTAAGTAGCCACTTCAGTTTTAACATGAATGCTCAAAATATTCTCCTGATCTGCACCTCTCTTTGCAATAGTAGTTTTGAACCAGTGATTTTCACTCCCTTTATTCTGCCTTAAGCTTATCTTGCCGGATGATGTACGATCATGGCTACATAGCAGGCTAATATTGAAATAAAAATATGGGAAAAAACTAAACTTATTTTAAATTACATTTCAGGGATCTCATATTTTATGTATTTCATTCAAAATGTTGCAGTATTTTCATAGTATTATGTTTTTTAATTCATTACTTTTCATTTTAAAATAGATTTCTGACATTCTTCCACATACAACTAGAGGCAGCTTGCGTACCACCAGTGGAATTTGTACCAAAGTTTGAGAATATAAGCCAGCCTAAAAAGAGAAGGAAATAAATAAGTATGCAGTCACTCATTTTTCAGTTCTAACCATAGTTTGTATTTGATTTGGAATCCGTTGGCTGGTTATAAGAGTCTGCATTTCAGTATGAACAGATCCTAAAATGGTCCATAAAACATAAATTGTTGTATCTATGTTTGAGGACTTCAAAACTGTCGTTAACTGGTGACTCAGAGAACTTGCAATTATGGATTTATTCTATTCAGCATCACAGCCTTTTTACAGCACATTACACTCCCTCTGCCTGTTTGTGGCTTCAGAACTTTTATCCGCTGTTATCAATCAAAAATAGGTTGGTTTTGTCAGCTCTTCCTCTTTACATTGGTTTATAAATAGCATCGAGCTCAAATTTTGCATGACATTATGGAGCTATTAAAACTACTCGGCTTTCTGAAAGCGGCTCTTCTCTTGCCATCACACTTTGTCTGCATGTTTGAGTTTGCATGCATGCTTCTGTCTGTTCATATACTGCACCTGTGATGCAGTTTTACTTCTCTGAACTGGAGGCTGTCCGAGCACATTATCACCCTCTCAGGGGAGCGTGTTACAGGCCTGTGGCCCGAAGGAAGTAGATTCTGACCACGTACAACAACAACAGAGCCAAAATATTTATGCTCCTCTTATTGATGTCCGTTTAAATCTTTGAAGTTTTACTACCAAATGAGCTTTTGGTTGTGACTACAGCAATATGCTTTTGTTAATAGATAGATCTAATTTAAAGCTTTAAGCAGATGTACAATATAAGAGCTTATGTTGATTTATAGAACTAAAAATTCTTCTCACAACTTCTTGGCTCCAAGCTGGTGGTTTAAGTCTGGAGCCAATCTGTGTTTGATACAGTAACAGCCTAACTGGAGTGTGAGTTTAGATTAGTTTAGTTTTTAAGTTACGCCCTATAGCTACAATCATATTCTAGTTATATTCTATACATTGATGTGTAATTTTACTGCCATCTGGATAAGTGTGGCAAGTTTCTGAATGGTGTATAGAAGAGAAGCTCTCTCTACATTAGTTCAGTCAGACAACTCACGTTTAGGATGTTTATTCAACAACAGACATGATTTGAGTTTGGCGTCTAGGCTCCGACTCCATCACTCCCCGCAGCTTAGATACATAGAGATAAGGGGAGTGATGAGCAAATCTTGAACCCCCCGTCGGAGCCTGCAGGTGGATGCCGGGGTGGTGGTGGGGTTAAAGAACAGGCAGCCGAGCTGGTGCAGGGCGGCCGTGCATTAGCAGCAGGGGAGGGAAATGGGAGGTGCTGCAGTTTAAAAAGACCGCGAGATTAGAAGTGTGCGTTTGGTATATGGTGATGAGAATGAGGTATGTCACGTGAGGTTGGCGGAGCAGCTCGAGTTGACTGCCTGAACTAGCTCGCAGGCGTCGCCACATTTGTCAAAAGAATATCACATTGAATAGCCTAAATGTGTGGTATTTGATTCAAGGGATAGTACACAGATTGGTTTTATATTAGATTATTGCTGTCAGAAACTAATAAATGCCCTTGGATAGACCTTTTTTTAAATGTATTTATGTATTTTTATTGATCCCATACGCATCTTGGAATTGAACAAAACTAAGCAAGTACACTAAGGAGGTGTCCTTTTTTGTTTTGTCTAAGGGGAGTCTCAGACCTTGAAAACCTTTGGCCTATAGTAATTCAACTAGCATAAAATATCATAAGATTTTAGTTGACTAAATCTGGAGTAGATACAGCACAGTACAGTAGAGCGTGACCTCAGGTGTGGTATTGTGTAGATGCCATGTGTCTGTCCTCTGTTAAATGCATAATAATTCCTCCAAACACTAGGGGGCTGTAGTGGGCAGACTGAGTGCCATAGTAGATTTAAGTTAAGGCCGTCAAACACAGGTGTCTGCAATTGGGAGGAAGCAAACTGAAACTTGACTGTGGTCGGTCAACACTGTCACTGTATTTTTGTTTAAGTTTAAATTGTTTAAAGTGCAGGATTATTGAGTGCGGGACAATGAATCAATGGAGTGGGATGATGACTGATGACTGGAACTGGTAAGACTGGACGCTGGAGTACATGTCTAAACAATTTGTAGCCCAGTTAGCAGCTTAAGTATAGGACTTAGTCATAACATTGCTTTAATACAACAGTTCTACAAGCACCATGTACAGTATTTGTTAACAGTAATACGCAACAACAGATTATGATTTCTTTGTTTGTTAATGTATTTTTATGGGGGGTCACATGTCACTGCAGTAGAGCTCTCCAGCTTAGTTGTCCCAGTGGATTCATAAAACTGCTTCTAGACTATTCAGCTCAGACTTCTTAAGAGTCTGGATGCCCATGTTCAATTTTTCGAGTTGAAGTTGAAAGCATGAGTTGTGAAAAAGTCGCGTGAGGACCGGGTGGAGCAGAGGGACAGCTGCAAGCTGCTGCTCGTCCACAGACGACCACTGAGCTCTGGGGAGCTTTGGAGGAGAGAGCCACGGGCAGAGAGCTGGAACTTCTGGGGAGTTAGACTTCCTGAGTCATATTTGCTCAAAACCTCCATCTTGTTTGTATTGGTTGATGAAAAGTGTCATTTTTTTTTAGTTACGGTCTTATTATTGCCAGTGGAAAATGTCATTCATGAATGCCATTCATCTGTCAACAAAATTACCACTGACTAAAACGTGAAAACTGTCATTTATTGACATTATTATGCACATAATAATATACTGCATATATATAACACCTAGATAGCGTCCTCTAGAAAAACTGAAGTGGGTGAAAATAGTCAAGTCATTGTACTGCACCACACTGTAGCTTCTTTGATGACAGAGCTTGTGCTGCAGTGGAAAAGTAACAGGGAAGTTTGCCAAGTAATATTTAAATGAAATATTAAATATTCATGGACCAACAGCTAAACAGAAAGTGAGGCTATCACATCTTGGTGTATTTGGTAAAAAATCTTTCTGCCTTGTGGATTTACCACTTTGGCTTTTGAAGTATGCTCTACCTGTAATTAGAATGTTTTGAAAAGCACTTGAAGGCATCATATTATGCTAATGCTGTAGTGTCTGGTAGCACAGCAGACAAATGTGAAAAAGCTAAAAAATAATGAGATAAATTATTTAGTTTTGGATTGGCTTTAAAGCTATTTAATTATGCGAGACAGACCATTTGGAGGATTATGGTCAAAATTAAAAACTTGAAGTAAATATATTTGAGGATGAGCAGGCCAGGATGTATCTTTCACTTTTTAAAAGGATGCAAGTTGATTTCTTTGTCATTTACAAGATTGTATAGTGAGATTTCAATGTAGTTCCCTCTTTGACTGATTGATTGGAATAGATTGAAGAGATAAATATAAATATAGAACAAAGTAATTTCTATGGAGGAGTGCTAAGGATGAATTAACCAGTCTCACCACCTGCTAATCAGTCTTTTGGAACGGCAGCGGATACTTCTGTATCTCTTGCCTGATGGCAGCAGGGTGAACAGGCTGTGGCTGGGGTGGGCGCTGGCTTTTAGTGTCCTCTGGGCTTTGCATAAACATCTCACCTCCCTGATATCACTGATGCACCTTGGATGGGTAACAACGATGTTCTTGGCTGTTGTAGTGACCTGGTGTAGAATTTTCTTATAACTTAACCTAAACCTCTTAACCTAAAGCTGTTCTCCTGCTCCACCTCTGCTCCTGATGTAAGTGTGTCTTTGCCTCCTTTCTCCAAAAATCAACCAACAGCTTCTTGGTTTTGCTGATGTTAAACAGAATGTTGTTTTCTGTGCATCACTGTGCAAGACTGATAATTTCCTCCTGATATAAAGTCTCATTAATGTTTGAAATCCGGCCAATGATGGCCGAACTTCACAATAGAGTTTTGTCTATGTCAGTGGCTGCAGTCATGGGTGTACGGTGTGAACAGGAGGAGGCTGAGCACACAGCCTTGGGGGACTCCGGTGTTAAGCACTAGCGTGAAGGAGGTGCGACCACCAATCCGAACTGTCCGGGGTCTGTTTGTGAGGAAGTCTGATATCCATTTGCAGATTGTGATACTCAAGCCCAGCGTGCAAAGAGTTCCTCCCTCAACTGGACAACTTCGTCGACTAGATAATTGTCCTGTCCTGTCTTTAAGTCAGTCAGTCAGTCAGTCTACTGTTGCTGACCTCTGGTCTCCTTGAGAGCAAAGTTCTCATCATGGCTCAACAAAACATGTTCAGGTGGTTTGATCTGGAATATAATTCCTCTCTTTAGAGGTATCTGCAGTGCATCACTTTGGGGTAAACGGTGCACGATGAGAATTGGTTAGAGTGGAGCATTGAAAGAAAAGAATTTGACTTTCAGGAGGCGAAGTGATTCTCGTCTGGCTGTATTGACTCATTTTTAATGTGTCGCACAGTCAGCACGCTTTTTCTCAACAGTGACTTCCTCTGGGATTTGCAGTTTCATTTAAAGAGTCCAGGGGATTTAGTTTGGATTTGTGTTTATTTTCCACTGGACTGTGCCAGTTCTACAGGGAATAACTGGGTTTGATTCGTGATCAGTGTTGCTGTTTGGCATGCGTCTGCCACACCCTGCTGACAGAATCTGATGGGAGACAGAGAAAGTGATTAATGTAGTTCCTTCACAGGAACAAGTCCAAGACAAGTTGTCATGGTAAGCAGACAAATGTATGGTGAAAATCCCTGTTTGTCCTGTTTCTTTATTGAGTAGTTTCTTGTCCACAACACTGCAAACATCCCTGAAGAGAAAAGACTCGTCCAGTTTCTCTGACCTCTCAACACTTTGCAAGTTGCTGAAAGCATGTGTGTCCTTACATGAGGGTAAGGTTTTTAGTCACACTGGAACAATGACTATTATTGAATCCATTGATGTCTTCGTGGTGTTTAGCACTGGAGGGATCTTTGTCAAGTCTGTCTGTGCATATAACACTAGTTGATATCATCAGGGTTATGTCTGCTTGCTCAAATTTTGCAAGTGGAAACGCACAACTTTTCAGCCCTCTAGCTTTTCAAAGCAGGGCTTGACATTAACACCCGCCCATGATAGAATTAGTCAGTGACGGGTAACACAATCACACTAACTAGCCACTTTGCCATGTGGCTCAGGGCTGGGTGATAAAATGATCTCAATGTGAAATTCTTTACTCTTTATGGAGACATAAACACGACAACAGTCAGCCAGTCAGTCAGTCAGTCTGCTGCCTCTCTGCCTCTGCTCTTTCTGTGTCAGTGCCTGTGTGCAGGAGGGCGAGGCCGAGCCTCTCCACACACAGTGGACAGCAGCACGACTTCAGAGCTCGCGGCGGAGGGACTTTAGGATATATTTCACAACATCAACACTATTCATCATCCATAAGTGCAACAAAAGGGAGACAGAACGATCAGTTTACCAAAGACTTGTTGAACAAGCAGAACACAAACTCTGCCTGCACTTGCCCCCGAAATTCAGAAATTCTATCTATATATTATATATTTCATCAAATATTTATTATTGTTCTCTAAACCTAACTATATTTGTACAGTTAAATGTCTTCTGTTATATTATATCCTTTATCTTATATTCTTATGTAAATTAAATTTTATATGGATATGGAAAAAATATTGCGATCATATTTTTAGTTTACTGTTGTTATGATCTGAAACATTACTTATAAAAAAGAAAAAAATATTGCATGAAAAGTGTGTCCAAACTTGACTTGACATTATGCACATTAGTATAAAATTGTTTGAGTAAGATTATTACATTTTACAAACAAGTAACTACAGCAGAGTTGTTGGCGTCAGGGTGGAAAGTGGAGTAACATTAGAAAAAACATGAGAAAAAGTGTGAGTTTGTTCAATAATTTGGTCAATTTTTTTCCCGGGAAAAAAATAGCACGTTGGATAGAGAAGGCGGGGCTTATAGGAAACCACTCTTAAAGCGGATGTCATCATTATTCTGTAGCCATCAATCAACATTTACTTCATCATGGTAAATTAAAGGAAAAACAACTTGTCTATTTCCACTTTAGATGAAAATCTGCATTTCAAAATGGTGGCGTGAATCTAAAAGATGTGAGGGTTTATGGGTGAGGGACGGTCTAACAGAAAATTATTTTACCGAAATATACTGTATTTCCCTATACGAGACACATAAAGTCCCCCATTAAAGGCAGTTTCTAAAGGATCAATGATAAAAAGAAAACTTTTGTGAAACAGTTCCCCATCCCTCCAGGGACAAGTTAACTACACGGTTGGCAAGTGTTGTGTTTATTTCCACTATTGGGATTATGTTTGTTGTGAAATTCATTCCATTTTTTTTTTAAGGACCGGTGAGAGACAGGGTGCATCTGTTTTTTGTCCTCATGGAGAATGTAAGAGTGGAGCTTGTTCCAGAATGTAACTTAAGGACATTTATCCTTAAGTTACAGAGACAGGAAATCTGCTCTCTTTACCAATTAAGGACATATATCTGACATTTACATGGTCATCTAATTAAGGAAACATATCTTCTGTGGTTTGGTGGGCATAAAAGCATTAAATCTGTGCCAACAGACTGAGGAAATAATTTAATATGTCTGTTGGATTTATTTAAGCCTATATATCCGTACCGTGCTGGAACATGATCTGTAATGTCTGTGTGTCCTCTCTTCCGAGAGCATGACGCAAGGTTTGGAACGTGTCCCAGTGTGTATAAAAATTTGCTGACTGACATCCTGTATGGCGCTGAGGCTTCCAGAAAACCCCCGACGTCACCTCTCATCTCACTCATCCAGCTCGTCTCTCTCAACTTTCTTCACTGATTTTTTTCCGCCTGCCTCTTTTTTTCCCATACGTCTTTTTCTACTTTCAGTTCTCTTCCTACATACAGTCTGTATCTCTGTCGCTCTCTTTTCAAGGGACATGACCTTTGTCAGTGTTGTGCGTGAATGCTGTAAAAGAGCGGGGGGAGGGATTGGGGTGGGAGGGGGCATCTCGGGGGTGATTGCCCCTTGATGCAAAAGTGCCCTGTCAGATGTACCTACGGCAGATAAAACATCATTTAGAGCCATCTAAGAGTCTCCAGAGTGCCAAAATATTGTAAAGCGCCCTCCACGGTGCCCTTCTTGTGACAAAAAGTGGTAAAGTGCCTTCTAAATTTTCCCTTCCAGTGGACAAGATGTGGTAAAGTGCCCTCTTGAGTGCCCTTCTTGTGACAAAATGTGGTAAAGTGCTCTCTAAAGTGTCCTAGAACAAAATGTGGTTAAGTGCCCTCTAAAGTGCCCTTCCAGTGGACAAAATGTGGTCAAGTGCACTCTAAAGTGCCCTTCCAGTGGACAAAATGTGGTCAAGTGCACTCTAAAGTGCTCTTCCAGTGGACAAAATGTGGTAAAATGCTGCCTAAAGTTTCCTTCCAGTGGACAAAATGTGGTAAAGTGCCGCCTAAAGTTTCCTTCCAGTGGACAAAATGTGGTCATGTGCACTCTAAAGTGCCCTTCTCATGGACAAAATGTGCCATTCTCATGGAGAAAACACAAAAT
>JAJHUR010099975.1:15631-26662 GCA_027495735.1 Lutjanus campechanus | reverse complement strand
AGGAAACTAATGAAACACTGATGAAAGACAAATGTGCAGAAATCAAAGGAGCATGCCGCACCTTAGAAGAAAGAAAAATCTGTCTGACGCGCAGACGTCTGAGGACAGCATCGGTCTGTAAATGAAAAACTGTGGCAAACTGAAGGACGTAGTTCACAGCTTTAAGAGGCTCAAATTGTTTTCAAAATGGTGCAAATTGTTAGTTACAGCCTGTAAAATTGCTCAAACTGATATTAGTCAGTAACATCTGGGGAGGAGAACACAGTCTTCTGTTCCTGTCAGATTTTTGGTTGGAAGGAAAACGTAGCCTTCAAGGTTTTAACTCTAATCTGAGGATTGACGACCCTTCAGCCATCTGAAATAAACGTCTCCCTCTTCCTCTTTCTCTCCCTCACACTCTCAGACTGACATTTGAAAACCATTAACCTCCGCTTTGTGATGCGCCAGCGGCAACGCCGAGCAAATCAAATTTTGGATGCATTACAGCCTTAAAATGAGGTTTGACTGCAACACACGACTTCTTGCTCTTCAATTAAGCCTGATGGCCGCCACCATCACAAAACACTCTCACAGATAAATGAGAGCCGGGAAACACTGCCAAGTGTGGCGCTCGTTTTAACAAGAGGCGGATGGTGATCAGGCGGAGTTTTGTTTTTCATCACAAGGCACTAAAATCTACAATTAATGAGCGGCATAGATTTGATCAGCAACTTAATATTCCTAAATATACTCTTTAAACACCCCCTAAGTAGCTTTAAAGTTTGATCAAATATACTTTCTAAAACCTCACATTTATATCCTGTTTCACTGTATTCACTGAAGCCATAATGACTGAAACACTTAAACCCAAAATGACATTTTTTATGGCTGCAATGTCACATTAAACAGAAATATTCTACTTCAAGTTAATGCATGTAAACATCCTAATCTGGATAAATAGGCTTGTTAAATATCTTTTCCAGGTTTTTGCTCAGTGGCACTAAAATTGTGTTGGCAGTTGTGACTGAATAAATGAAGGGAGGCTAGGGACAACTGTAACATTTTTTACATTTTCCTGCATTACTACTTTAAATACAGTTGCCATCAATAGTAGGCAACTATTCTACTGGTGAGTTGATTTTAAATATTTGAATTGAATTAAAAGTTATTTTAAATTTAGTGAAAAATGATCAATTTCTAACAGAATCTTACGTCAACACAGACAAACAAGGCGCTTAATGTTACAATTGCCCGAATCTTGCTGTCATGATAAAATCGTGTATGCTAGCTAGCAACACCTATATTAGAATAGTTTGTTCATGTTATTCTTTAACCAATAACCTGGAGATAAAAATTATGTAAGTTTAGCAGTCGTCTAAACTTTAGACAGCAGAAGAAAAATACAGTACACCCAAAAAGCAACTTTCATACCTCAAAACCAGTTATTTGTTGAAAACTTTGGCTGAGGTGAAATGATTTTACTCCTTTCCCACAGACAGAGTGTCATCAGAAGTGTCATCACTCTAGCTTGTTTCCAATTGGAGAAACTGGGTGTGTTACAAGTCCCCCCTGTTACAGTTGCCCCTGGTCTCCCCTAACTAATATCAGAAACACTGCACATTGCACTTAAAGAAATTTATCAGAAATCGTAATCTCAGATTCATATAAAGCTGCATGACCAGGTTTCTCATGTTCCACGTAAACATCACATCCCAAATATGATAAAATGCAACAGTACCAGTACTCATAAATATATTCATGTGTTCTTCAGTGTTTTCTAGCACAGCCCAAGCAGAACCAAACTAAAGTTCCAGTCTCCATCTTTTGGAGAGTCTTCAGAGTCTGTCCAGGCCTGTACTGAGCTGCTGTCAGGTCTGTTTGGTTTTTAAAAAATCCCTCTTGGGTTTTTGTTGAGACAAAAGGTCTTTTATGGGTCAGGTATCATTTTTTGATGTCCTAAAATATTGGCTTCCCTATGTATGTCCATGATGCTCAGATAGCGGTCCTGCAGCACATCAGAGCTGATCTTTGCTGGTTGCTCTCCAGTGGTGCAGGATGCTTCAGTCAAAGAAAAAAGTACATGGAATACATAGTGTACGATGGTGAGACATTAGTCGTGCTTATTAATGATGGTAAAGTGCAGTTTCACATACAGCACTGGTTTCATTATGTACAAAACAATCCTAAGTAAGTAAAATCATTACAAAAGATATAAAGATGTATCATTTTCTGGTTCATTTATGTCCTGTGTTCACACACATTTTTAAAAGATCTTTTAAGTTCATTTCAGTGACTGTAACGTAACTACAGTGACGGTTCAGGGTCAGCAGAGGTGAGGTTTTCTCCTCCACTCTCATGTCCCCTGAAGCCTTGCAGGGCTTAAAATGTGACAGTGTTTCTATTTATAGCCAGCGTGACTCTGACTCTTCTTGGGAAGATGCCAAAATGCTTGATAGTTCATCAGTTTTCATCTCGCTGTTATGAAAATGAGCGTTCATGCCAATATGATGTTCTTCAGAACCTGCGTGACATTCAAAATCCTTCAGAGAACTGTTTTTGAATTTCTTTTTGACATTTTAATGTTATTAATTTGTTTTTTGGCAAACAACAGCACAACAACAAAGTTGCCAGGCACTATACATTAAATAAATTTCAATCTAACATACATTTTAGGGGGGCTTTATACAGTACTACATAATTTGTTTCCACGTTTGTTTCAACTCCACATGACTGGTCGAGCTTACTGAAGGAAGAAGGTAAATGACATTTTAAAAGACATTTTAAACCGTGAGAATGGGAGGGGAGTCAGTATTTATTTTTGTAGTGTGTTTTTCTCCATTATTGCACAATAAGCAGTAATACCTCAGTTTGTCCAATACCTAAATCAAGAATCTGTACAATTTGGTTTAAATTCTGTATCATATGTAAGCCATCTGGGTCTTTTTTAACAGGCTCCACTAATGCCATGTCAGAGTAAATGAGATGGAGTTCAGGTGGTCCTGATAAGTTAATGCTAATTTGTGATCTGCAGTTGTTGGGATACCGTTGTATTCTCATCCCATCTCCTTCCGTTAGCCACTGTCACACTAAACACTGATTATTTTTAGTCAGACAAAATGCAAATAATCTCTAAGGTTAGGGAGAGACATACCACCTCCCTCCTTACTGATGATTAATATATTTAATCCTCAGTTCTAAATAAATCTAAATAAATAAATAAATTCATTAAATTGACTGGCTGGGACTTAAACATGTAGTGACATAAATACACCAATCTAAGTAAAAGGGACATCTTTACAATGTCAGTTCTTGCACCATGTTTTTGAATTTCTAAGCCATCTTGAAATATGATTTTTTTTTCTGCTTGATTTTTGCTTCAGAGTCTGTGTAGAAACAAAGAAACTCTTCAACTTTAAACTGAAGGAGCGCAGCGATCAGAAAGTCCTTGAACCAACTGTTCCTGAATCTGATCATCAGTGACTTTAGGGTTTGTTTATCATCACTCCATGAGGAAGAAAATGTTCGCTCTCTTTCCTGAAAAAAATTAAAAATGAATGTCTTTCCTTCAAAGATCACATTCAGTCCTACTTCAAGCTGTGTTACAGCCCGTCTTTTTTTTTTCTAGTCAGTTCATTTTCTTCTGGTTTTCCTGAATTCAGCAGCTGATTCTGCTGCTAAAATCAAAGAAAAAGATGTCAGAAAACATTGTGAGTCAGTTCAGGCAGATGCTGCTAAATTCACACATGACATGCTCCACTCTCTGCACCACGTATCCAACACACTCTCTCTTTAAGCTCAGAGTCCATCTTTCTCTCTGCTCTGCTCTGCCAGTATTGCAGCTGCTTCGCTCCTCTGCAAGTGTTTCCTCAATCATATTTTCTGCTGCTGCTTTGATTTAAGCTCTTAGCGTGGTCTCTGCAAATCCACACCACCGTGGCTCCTAGAAATTATGTTTCTATACACTACATTGTTTTCCCAATTACACTGTGCTGCCAAACATAATCACAGCCTGGATTTTGTGCAGAGGAAAGGGTTTTTTTGAGTGCCTGAAGCCCTGCGTTTATGTACCACAACAGAGTGGCAGAGAGAGGTGGTGGGCATATGAAGCGCAGGGCTGAGACACAGACAGAGGGTCATATCCTGATTCCCCTCTGTGGTCAAGTTCAGGCAACAAAAGCACTTTGGTTAAGGTTAGGAAAAGACTGGTTTTGGTCATTAAATGTTAATAAACAGCTTGTGTCTCAAGTCACTGCAGACTTTTTCTGTATTAAACCAAGACCTTGATCGTTCACTAACCTTAGTTCACCTCCAGTCGTGTTTTAAACAATATAAAATGCTTTGCAAAGTAATAAATTGTGTCTAAATACAAACACCTTGTTAAAATGGCTTACATATAGCTCTACAACTTGCCTTCATTTACTATTCAAGGATTCATGAATATGCAAATATTTATAATTTTTTGCTAATTAACATTTCCTCATTATGTTAATGTTGAGATGAAATGAAAAATGCATTTTAACCCTTTTAGATCACACCCCCCCCAATAACAATCTGACTCTTCTCATTTTCACACTTTGATTTTATACAGAGCAGTGAGCTTTAAAGGGGCCAGTTGATGGATTTCGTTGCCTTTGGACACAGCCAGGCCTGTTGTTTCCTCCTGTTTCCAGTCTTTATGCTAAGCTAAGCTAGACGATGCAATATTCCTTTAAGGGAAAATGACACAAATCAGCTACTGCAAATCACCTTTTTAACAGTAATTATTAACAATCCTCGTGATTAATTTATCTCTGGCATCCAGTCAGACAGACAGGCAGACAGACAAGAGCGTCTTGAAGTCAGACAGTCTGTGGTGTTCAGCTAAGAGTCGAGCCAATCACCATCTGATTAGTGCTCATCAGACTCTGGTCTCCTGCAGAGAAGAGGAGAGGAGGAGGGGGGGCTGAAGCTGAAATGGTGGTCTCGTCTTCCTCTTCTCCTTTCTGTCTTTCCAATTAGTATTCTGCTTAATTAGCATGCAACCGGCATCTTCCCCCCTCGTATCCGTCCGCCGTCACGAGAAGCGGGCTTCAGTTATCCCTCCGCCTCCTGAGCGATAGTCCCCGAGCAGCAGGGAGGACTCCTCAGGATGAAGAAAAAATACTCTCTCATGTCTCCTTCTGGCTTTGTCATTCTTTCTCTCTGTCTCTCTCTCTCTCTTTGACGCTGACATTGTCCATCGAAATCATCCTTCCTTCATCCCTCCATCTGTTTCTGTCTGTCTCCATCTTTACATTCCCCTCAGTCTCTCCATCCTCCCACTGATTTAGAAATAAAGACAAAACCTCTGTTGCCATTCTGTCCATCTCCCCTCTTCTCTCCCTGTCTTTCACCCATCCATCCATCCATCCTGTCATCCTGCTCAAACACAGACGGAATTGAATCCATTTTATCGCGTTTATCTCTCCTCCATCCCTCCATCTTTTTCTTTGCTCAGACTCTCCCTGTATGCTCAATAAAATAGCCTCCCCACTGTATATTTGTATGTTAGTCTTATGCATTATATTACAGTGAATATCTGTGGTAGATATGAATGTCATTGCATGCAGTCCAGGTTTATCTATCATATTATTTATGTATCCTGTTACTCTGCTCCACTTCACTATTGCTGCTGCTGTTTGTTTGCTCAAACAAACCTGGAGACACTTTGATGTTTTTTCTGTTTGCATTTATTTCCTCTGCTGAGGAGGTGATGCGTTCACTGCTGTTTGTTTGTTTGTTTTGAAATCTCAAAGAATATGTAAACAGATTTAAGTGAAATTTGGTGGAATGTTCAGTCATGGGCTGCAGAATAAGTTATTTGGTTTTGGTGTTATTTCAAGGAATTTTTCAAATGATTTCTTTACATTATGAGAGTTACATGTTTTATTGAACCATTTCCACCATTTTCTCATGAACTAATGCTCTTCTGCCACTTGAATAATATGAAATTTAATTAAAATAATTCTGATATAATAAATAAATAAATGTATGGAATAATGAATGGTATGTATAATAATGGTAGTGATGTGTTTGTGTAGTATGACAATGACAATTTTAATGCATCACCTTGATATAGCATTCATGACTTTTTGTAAGACTTTCACTCCATTAACCCCAGATCTGCATAATTCAAAGTCTGGATTATAGGCAACGCAGGGGAATATTGGATATAATTTGTATTCATTTCTTTATTATAAGAGAGGCATAAAGTTGAATATTCTTGATAATCCTATTATGAACCAATCACCCACAATTTTACACTATGAATGAATATGACAGACAGTGAAATAAAAAATACATTTTCCAGGTTTTAAACCCGATAACTTCCCCTTCTCAGTTATCTCATGCTATATGTTAAACATATAATATATAATAATTATTATAATAACTATATAATTGTCTGGGGTGGAAGTAAATTTCAATTAAGTAATTTTTAGGGTTACTTGTACTTTTCGTATTTTTTTAAGTCTGTAATTTTACTATTACTGAAGTATGCATTGCACTATGCAATCTACTTAGTTACTTTTAAAATCATAGTTCACCACTGTGTAGGTGTACAACTTGAACTATTATCCATCTGCGTTTTTGGTGCATTTATCCAGTAAGGCTAAATAGGCAAATGAAAATCAGGATGGATGAAAAATAAACAAACAAAAAAAGAAACACAAGAACGCTGCAGCAGGAACAGGTTTGTAGAGGTGAGTTTGACCACTGAGCAGAACAGTGCAGGGGGGTTAATTAATGAAGATTTGGAGAGACAGAAACTCCTTTGATTGAATGAACATTTATGCTCAACGTGTTGTTTGTTGCAGTATTCTCTGAAACACCAGAGGGCGTACAGAGAAAACATTCAACTAGAGGAACATCATTATCCAACATGGCCGCTCCCGTGGACCATGAAGTTCCTTGAGCCCAAGGTGACATCTTCAAATGTCTTGTGTTGTTTAATATGACCCAGTTACTGAACATATATACACCTTGTTGTGAGCAGTGTCATGTAGGAACTACTTTTCTTTCTAGAGGAAAGAAAGTAGTTCCAGTAGATTCTAAAATAGTTCTGGTAGCTTCTATGACAGAAAAAAAGCAGTTCCCCTTATACTGGAGAGAAGGCGGACATCTCTAAACCACTCAGCACCTCACACACCAAAAAGATGGATAAATAAGACTACAGTATGTATTTTTGATTTTGGGGTGAACTGACCCTTTAAATGATTAATCAGTCATTAAAATTGTAGTTGATTCATTTCCTGATGATCAACTAATTCCTCGGCACCACATTTTTTATTTTTAAAATCTGAAGAATTGCGCAGCCTTCGGAGGAGATTTTTGCACTCACTGGTTTTCTCATTTGAAATGTTTTGCCTGAATATTGAAGCGTTATTTGAATAATTTCTGTTTATTCATCTTCATTTTCTTCCTTCCTGTGCTTGTTTTTTTTTATTTATTTATTTATTTTTTTACAAATTTAAGGTTGTCAAGGTCTTCAAGGAAACATTTTAATTCAATTTCATGTCAGTGTTTTCACTATACTGCTGAAGTTTTCTCCCTCCTCTGTTTTTCTCTCACTCAGGGTCTGAAGCAGCAGATGTATTATTCACTGTCCCCTCTTCTCCTCTCTCCATCTCTCTGGCCTGTTTAGGAGCACACTTCGGTCTAGCATATATTCCCTTGCGCTGTGTTTGTTTTTTTCTTCTTCTTCTCCTGTTTTATTTCTGCCTGGGCAGAGTGAGTAGCTCCAGTTAATTAATACTGGGCCGGGAAACAAACGCCTCTCCGCCAAACTCAACACTCCACTTCAGAGGCCCTGCGGCTGGCAGAGCGAGATGGGCACCGAGAGATGGGATTTATTCATTAGCAGCCTGCAGTAAGGTATTACACCTCCGCTGAGAGGCCGCAGTGCTGAGCGCTGTCCTCGTTAACGGCCTATCAAAGTGCAGTGGCGTCGAAATCGACGGGTGAATCATCAGGCCGTCTGATCCATCGCCCGGTACTCCCATGGTATCATTTTGTAGTGTTGGACGGGTTTCTGGTCCTACTTTTCTTATCGTGTTGGACTCGTGACTATGTGTAGTTCGACGCCAAAACTGCTCTTATGAGGATATCCAGCCATGTTTAAAAATAAAGTAGATTTTGGTTATTTGTGTTTGGAAAGCACAAAAGTGTCTGGAATGATAAAAGTAAGAACCATCTACTTTTACTTGCGGCATATGTTTTACAAACCCACTCTAGTTGTAATGACGCCCAGTTTTATTTGGCTGAACTGGGTGAATCTTTTTAGGGCACAATTTTCAGATTTTTATACCTACATTTTCTTGAAAGAGAGGTGAGAATGAAAGGTGACAGTGTGTCTGTGATGGCCTGTAAAGGCTCAGTAAAGAGGTAGATATAACACCGATGTTTGTCTCCCAGTGACAAAATACATCATAGCAGCATTTAGTGATCTGACTCCCCACTCATCAGGATGATGCTGTATGTTACTGCCTTCCAAATAGGGTGATTGGTACCAGTTCCTGATTGGTCAAAACTGAGATTTTGATAAGCTCCTGGACAAATGGTGCTGTTATGGATATTTATGTAACATTAATTCACTCTAACGACTAGCGCAGGTGATTACATTTGATGATGCTGAATGTTAAATGTTAAAAAGCGTGCACTCACTTTACTAAATTTAACAAAATTGAAGCTAAATAAAGGGGTTAACAACAGCAACCTCATGAAATACTTACAAATATAGAACTCTGTAATGTGTTTGGCTTCTTCAAAGGGACACTTCACCCCCCAAAACAAAAATACATATTTTTCCTCTGGCCTGTACTGCAGTTTGTTCATCTACTGTTTTGGTGTGAGTTGCCTTGTTTTTGGAGATATCTGTCTTCTCTCAGATATGATCGGACTAAAGTCCTGTGCTGCGCCAAGCATCCAAAAAATAAATATTAAAAATTCAACACCAGCGTCTTTTACCAAAAAATCATGACTCTGTTACTCAAGATAATCCACACACCTAGTTGTGAGCAGTTTCATGTAGGAACAACTTTCTTTCTACTAAAAAGACAGTAGATTCTAAAGTAGTTCCGGTAGATTCGACTGCAGAATGAAAGCAGTTCACATTCTATTGGAGAGAAGGCAGACTAGAATATCTCCAAAACTCTGCAATTCACACCCAAAGAATCTTGTTGGATAAATAGCATTACAGGCCAGGGGAAAAACAGGTATTTTTGATTTCGGGCTGAACTGTCCCTTAAAACAAAACAGCTGCTGCATCTAACTCAGCACTGCATCCTCAGTGCTGCCTACCGGCTCTGGTGCCGATGGAATTAGCCAGAATAAAAATGCAACCGTCTTGACCTCATCAAGTCGAGGTAAGACTTGTTATCATTACAAAACTAATTCTGTTGTTTTAAAATCTCAACACAGCATTGACTTCTAATTTATTTTCCTAAATGATCTCATAGACAACATCAGTCATGCAGCAGCCACAGCTTCATCAGTGGACAGCAGAAGTCAGACACTCAAGTACAACCCATTCTCCATCGCGGGAACGGGGGTATATGACACATGAAAAGACGTCAGAATGTCACAGGGCTGTCGCCAAGTTTTTGTGAGAGATTTACAGCTGTTCACTGCAGTGGAAGCCAGTTTGTTTGGCAGCCAATTGTTAGCATAGCATGAATCACTAACTACTAGGTAACCAGAGTTTGAACTTGGTGTAAGCCGTCCTGACAACCAGAGATAACTCATTTAGTGTTGCTTTTGGTTGTTGTTTATTGCTTCAGAAATCAACACTAACTGTTGGTTGTGGTCCTCCTGAGTGTCAAAAGTGTCATCCACCCCCACGTCCACGCTTAAATGGAAAAACACTGGCAGCCTCACAGAGCATCAGTTGATGCTCAAACTCACATGTAACAACACGTCAGACAGAAAAAAAGACAGGGACAAAGTATCTAGTATTATCCTCGTTATGGTATTTCTGTTGTATTTTACTAGAGATACAAAGAGAAAACATTTACAGCACCTTGTAGGCTTGACAGGGTCTTTAAACTCACTTATCCGCAGCTAAAATACAGCCAATAACTTTCAGAAGGATAAACAATTTCAAGCAGCTGCTTGATAAATTAAACGTGTCATCGGTTTTCTTTGATGTTAGATGAACAGATGACAAAAAGCACAACACTCTCCAAAACCTTATCAGCATTAAATCCATCAGTAACAAAGCCTCCAAAGACTTCAACAAATATTGGACAAATGTGAGAGTGTTTTACTAAAAACTAACCATCCACAACACAGCTGGGACTCAGGGGTGTCTCTGCATCTGTCCATGTGTGAGTGGGGGGTAGTTTCACTGCATCTGTTTGGCTCATCACCCATAGTACAGAAGCCAGGATGTGCAAATGTGATAAAACTGCTGCACATCACACACTTCTAGAGCGAGGTAGTTCCACTATAACATTGTACATTTCTTCCTTGATATTATCTGCATGGTCACAAGAGGCTCAACAGATGAACAGTGTATTCTGCAACACTGGACAAAAACCACTCACAACATTGACTGATGAGTCAAAGTCATCAACCAGGAGACAGTGGACAGCTGGAAAAAGATCAGGGAGGATACCAGAGACATCTGAACAGTGACAAAGTAATCACCTCTCCCCTGCATATACCCACCTGTTATCACATGACCAAAACTCTATATTTAGGTCACATGGTTACCACTGAACCAACTCCATCCACTGATTAAGACTGAGATGCAGATTAGAGTTGGGTCGATGTGAAACTTTACCAGACTGGACTGATAATACCAAATTTTACCACTAGGTGTCTCGTGTGACTCAGCTGCTTTTTGAGTGAACCTATTTTGACTGCAAATTGCGTTAATAGTAGGGGTGTAACAATACATGTATTTGTATTGAACCGTTTCGGTACGCGACGTTCGGTTCGGTACAGGGCTGTGCACGGGTGAGTTCACGGCCGGAATTTTTTTTTTTTTGGCTCACGGGCCAGAAGTTGCGTGTGTTTACGTTCCGCCGCTAACAC
>JAJHUR010099975.1:0-14417 GCA_027495735.1 Lutjanus campechanus | reverse complement strand
GGTTTTAAACACATGCTCAAGGTGATTGAGCCCCGGTATGAAGTACACCCAAATGAACAACAAGAAAATTTAGGTTTTGCTTTTTCCCATACTGTATCGAAAATGAACCGAACCGTGACCTCAAAACCGAGGTACGTATCGAATCGAGATTTTTGTGTATCGTTACACCCCTAGTTAATAGTATCTATAAATACACATTCATACTTGAAATGAAATCATTTATTTCTATCTAAACCCAACCAAACTGACTCCAGATCAGCACACGGTCCTGGTATACATCACACTCAAGCCTACATATTGATTTTGATATGTCATTGGGCTAGGTTTGCAACACAGACCTTGAAAACCCTGCCAGAGCAGATCAAAACCAGACATTGTGCTCACCTTTCCAGCTTCTACGTTACTGACTATACTGACAAACTAAAGCTGGCTATATTAGCTACCTCGCTAACAGAGCAATCAATCAGGGACAGGCTCATTTTAGAGTTATACTGAAAAAGCAAAATCATGGGATCGTTGTTTATTTACTTTCCAGCAATGTATTACACAAGCTAACTTAGCTCTGTGCCACCGTCTGCTCAGCTGCGATGTGTACTCTGCTACAAGTGCTGCAGAGGCCGCCCACATTTCCCATGATGACTTAGTGCTGGAACACATCAGCAAACAGCAAGTTTTGTGTTCCAAAATGCAAATGTTACTTCTGTTAGTATTTGCAAAGAGTCTGTTCAGAAAGTGGTGTATTTTAAATTGGTGGGCTTACTTCCTCGCTCCTGCATTTAATTATATTTAAATATTCACATCTGTGATACTTTTTTACCAATCTGAACATTTCATTGTGAGAAAAGTCGATTCACACTGGTTTAAGCTCGTACACTGGATCAAACCAGTAAAACCATAAACCAACCAAACCCTGATGCAGATAAAACCTCTACAAATATAGTAGTTAAGATTATTTTGTCAAACAATTAATGCTGTTGTTTCTCTGGTGAGGACAGTCTGTCTCATTCTGGGAACTCAAAATAGTTGGGTTTACCAGAAAAGCCACTTCTAAGGAGGTAGAAATATTTTCTCAGCTTTGAGTCCTGACAGATTGTTTCCCCGAAGCTGTCTTAAATTTGGATACTGTCTCTCTACAGCTTCTAAATAAAGAGACTCCAATTACAGTCTCTCTCCTGCAAACAGCACCGTCTTTAGTTTTAATGAGAACGACCAAAACAAACCATTTGCTGGAAACTTGCACCTGAATGTTCACACCTCTTGGAGATACTGGGGAAACAGCCAAAGTGCACCTTTCAGGAAAAATAGTTTCATCTGTTGTGATTGTCAGTCTCTTATTCTGTTTAGAGTCATAGAGTAATACGCAGGATAACCACTAATCCTCAAACGTGAAAACAAAGGAAATAAAACCTTGCTGCACCTGACAGAGTGCAGTGAAGTGGAAGTCTGGGCTTTTCAAAACATCAAGGCAAAAAAAAGTCTTTTGTCAAAGTCAAGTCAAGCTTGCGGATCAGGAAAGCTGCTGATGCATTTCCACCATCTTGGCTCTCACCGAGGCATGACAAAAGTATTTTATTTACCCACGTTTGACACATCAGACTCTCCACATCCTCACATCACACACTGTGTCTCTGGAAACACTCAGAACACTCAGACTCTCATGTTCTCATCTAACTTTCTGTTTCAAGATTTTCACTTTGTTCACATCACCGCTTATTCCACACACACACCATCCTCATCACTAATTTGACATATTAAAGGGCATTAACAATGCTTTTGCATATTTTGGCACACTGGTCACAAATTACAAATGCTTGTGTGCCACTTTTACCATAATGTTTTAAATTTTTTAATCTGTTTTTGTGTCTTCAAGTTAGAGATGTTCCAATACCATTATTTCACTGATTCTGATGCCTAAACTTTGCGGATCAGAGAGCACTTGAACCAATACTGGTGCATTTCAACAACAGCTGTAAGGTAAGGTAAGATAAGCCAAGGTACGGTAAAGTAAGGTATACTATCATCCCTCAGGGAAATTCATTTTGGACTCAAAGATGCTGCATCACACAACATACTTGCCAACAACATCTCATATAAACACAGATCATACAAACATACTAACACTCTTGCATAAACATGCAATAAGAAAGGCAATAAAGAAATAGTTTCAAACAATAAAACCAGGTTAAATCAACAGATTCTCATAATAACATGATGCTAATCACACCAGATAATAAATAATCAGATCCCAATATCTTAGTCCCTACATAAAAATCATATAATAGTTTTACTTGTTGGTATATATATATTTTCTTAATATTTTGGAGGATGAAATGAATAAAGGATTTTTTGTACTGATCTATCCTGCAATTTATCATTCTGAACCATCAGCCAGAGGGCAACACCTGGAACTCTGGGGTCAGAGTGTGTGTGTACTACTGACCCAGTATGGATGTGATATGATGAACAGGACACTGCTGGGAAGTAGCAGGGTTCCCGTTTCAAGGCTGATGAATTATGCGATCAGTGCATAGACCCACGTATCAGTCCAGCATTTTAGGCTGTATCAGAGTTTCCAGTGTCTGTATTGAAAAAACCCTACTTCAAGATCCACTGATTTCTATGACTTCCACTGTACTTATATGAAAATAATAATAAACTTACAAAAGATCTTACACAAAAATTAATAGAATAATAGCAAAATAAAACACAACAAAAAGAAAAGATGTTTTAGAATGAAAATCCATCAATATTTCATTCACACTGAGCATGATGTCTGCGTTTATTTCTGTCAAATTTCTGTCTTGAAAAAGTTTTTTAAAATAGCCACTGAAGGCAGTCAGCTAAGTCGGGCTGATTGCAAATGGTGGATGTGGATTTAGGCTGATTTGGACTAAGAACAGGTTTCCTTAAAAAGCAACTGGGTTGGCTTTTGAACCAGCGTCAGCACCCAAAATTGGACTGCATTTGAGCTGGTTTGGCAACCCAGAATGCCAGATTTATACCACTGTTGGGCTAAACATTTCAGGCTTCCTGGGATCACTGTAATTTCAAGACACTTATGTTTTGGAAAACCTTATGAAAAGTACACTTGAAAACATGAAAGCACTTGTTTTGTCTTCTAGGCCTTTGGTGCTTTAAAATGAAAATGTATCCACTCTTAATATTTTTCTGATTTTCAGGTGGCACAATTACATTAAGCCGTCTGTGTGGTGACACTTGTCCCAAGTATATCGCAGATGATTGCCACTTGTAAGGTTTGGTGTGACACTCACTTCTAGGGCTGGATATGGGTACTTAATACCTTTAAGGGATTGAAAAAACCCGGAACCAAATTGTGTTGAAACTTAGTCAATCGTAGCCAATCACTGCAAGTGTTCTTCATAAAGAAGAACTTCCAAAAAAGGTATCAAATCAAGTACTCCATTGGTATCAGTATCACTTTAAGGGTACTGGAACTGGCACTGGTGTGGTACGTTAATACGACCAAAGAAATAACATTTGTCCCCAGTGAGGTGAGAGATCATAACCTTGTATTTACTGGAGATGGAATTTCTTCGCAGAATCAGATTATGTGGTGTTGAATGAAATCATGTTAACCTTCTACAAGGCTGTCCTGGAGAGTATCATCAGATGTGGTGTAGCATCATGGTTCAGCAACCTCACAGTCCAGTTAAAAGCAAGAATAGAAAACCTGGTAAAAAACAGCAATCAAAGTGATGGGGAGGAAAAAGTGCCCGTCCCTCCTCTCTCTATGTGAAAAGGCTGTTGTCAGTCAAGCGAATCATATTTCTGAGGGACCTGTCACACGTTCTGTATTCGTATCAGTAAGAACTGTTACCTTCAGGCACAAGAGTCAGAGAGCAAATGCAAAAGTAACTGTTTTAAGTTTTCTTTCCAGCCAACATCCATCACATTTCTCAACAAAGATCCCGCTCAATTTTTACCTACGTAGTGTTATATGCTGTATAATAATAATTATTTTATGGTTTTAAGATCTCATTCCTTAGTTTAAAGGTCTGTATATTTTTATTGTGCAGGGCTTGTGCAATATGTTTTAGCGTACGTTGCACCTTTTTCTATTGCATTTTATAGATATTTCATATGCTTGTCTGTATTTATTCATGTTGTACTGTGATTTTGCACTGTACTTGTGTGGATTGCAGCTGTGTGCGGCCAATAGCCTGAGCCAAATTTCCCCTCTGGGACATTAAAGTATCTCATCTTATCTTCATTGGTCAGTTATCTTAAAAGACATATTTTTGTTGAGGAAAGTTCTGGCTTTGTGGAAACAAAAACTCAGAATCAACAACATGATGTTTGTCACTGAAAACACCTCAGAAGCGGAAGGGTCTGCACATAGAAACCACTAAAAATATAACTCTCTATTGTAATTTGAATGAATCAACCCTTTAAAATTGCTATGCTAACAGTCCTTACCTTCCTCAGTCTCGTGCCAGACGATGCCCTCCAGGTTGACACTGGTCCCGGGCTGGCAGGGCCCCAGACAGGCTGAGTCGCCCTCCAGCGCTCCTGAGACGCCTCCGTCCTGGGTGTTGGTGCCTACAGACCTCGTCCTCACCATCAGCTGCTTGGGGTTGGAGGTGGGCAGGGCCGGAGGTGAGAAGGAGGGGGCAGAGGGCAGGGAGGATCCGGGGGCACCGGGGTGGCCTGGAGCAGGGGGAGCCGGCACTGTGAACATGGGGTCCACCTGAAGGGAAAAAGGAGAGGATTCATTAAAAATCAGAGAGGGAGACCGTCACGCATGATAATATGCAATTTTACCTCAGCTCCACTTTATTTTTGGTATTAATCTTTCAGTTCAATTCAAGTTTCATTAGGTTTAATGAAATTTAGCTCCCTGACTGTGCTGAATACTCCTCCAGAGAGAAGTGGAGGATGAGAAGAGAGGAGAGATGGTCAAAAATATAAGTAAAAAGATTATTAATGTCATTTTAATATTACTGACGTGAGTCCACCTGACATCTGATTATTTGAATGTTGGAGCCCAGTGTATAATGGAAGGACATTTTAGAAGAGGAGACATTTTCTCCAAATGTCATACCATTCATTATTCTATCCACAGTCTACACTTACCAACTTCCTAATGTTGAGTGGCAGCTAATCATCTCTCAACTATATACAGATTTAGAAAAACCTTTTTTTCCACCCCGTCGACTTCAATTCACATCTCTGTATCGTGAGTCCGTAAGAGGCAAAGACTTCACCCTTGTTCACTCGTTTCTGGGAGGAGAAACTGTTTCCCACCAGCACATACACATTATAATTAGCTGCCACTTTTGCACAGAGCGACTTGGCAAAAATCTGCAACAGTATAATAAGGCAACATAACTGGAGCTCATCCAGTGTGACTATAACGGCAATAATGGTTTCTCAGTTGACACGGGAAATGAGATTTGTATGCTGTTTAAGTCTTGTGTGAGGATCAGCTTCTCCAAAGCGGCGCTCAGCAATATGCAGATGATTTATTGATTGTTGAGGCCTAAAGCTTTAACAAGACATTAAAGGGAAACCAACAACCAAGGTGTTATTCTCATATTTTTGTCCTTTGTATCAGACGTTCATTGAACATTTTACTTACCACCTCCGTTTAGGAAATGCAGCTTTTCAAAAAACTTCAATATAACAGAAATCATTTCTTATAGCAGATTTACAGCGTTCACACAATCGGACTAAAAGAAGTGTTTCTTGTTGCACTGAAGGTTTTCAGAAAGCAGTAGGAAGCTTTCACTCCTCGCCACAATAAACATCTTTCTTGTTGGAGTCAGTGCATTTCCCAAACCTCTACTATCAGTCATATTAGACCAATACTCTTAAAGTAAACATAAAAGTAAGTTTACTTGTCAGTGAACTCACTCAGTAAAGCTAGGGCTGGTAACGTTGGGACAAACCAGTAAGAGTAAACTAGACTTTGAAAGAATCCAACTAAAGAATCCCTAATCTATTGTAACTCAGTTATTAAATTAATCTGCAGCTATTTTGATGAATCCTGAGGAAACAGAAAAAAAAAATCTGAATAAAAAAATCAAAATTTTCTGAATCTAGCTTGTTCAATGTGAATATTTTCTGGTTTCTTTAGTCCTTTGTGTTATCGTTGAGTTGTGGACAAAAAAAGACATTTGAGAACGCCACCATGGGCTTTGGGAAACACTGATCATCTTATTTTCATTTCACTGATCACGATTAATGAAGAAAACGGTGAACAGATTAATCAATAATGAAAATAATTGTTAGTTGCAGCCCTAAGACACACACTGACTGACTATTGCTGGAGTCCACAAGAGAGCGTTGGGCATAGGAGTGCAGCGTCACTGTCACTGCTAACCGTATCTAACAACCTCATGTCTCATTCATATGAAAAAGAGCACCTATCATTAGCACAATAAACATTAACAAAATAAACAGAAAATCACAGAGGCAGATGTTTCTCCCTGCTGCCTGTCTGATGTCAAAGCTCCCTGTGTCTCTTCTCCAGATATTTTCACATTGAACAGGGTTAATTAAGGGTTTATTTCAAGATAACCAGAGTTGGTGATTGTCAAGTCAGATTTTATTGCTATAGCCCAAACCGCAGTACACAATTTGCCTCAGGGGGCTTTGCAATGAGCACAATGTACGACACCCTCTTGAACCAAGATGACCATGATGATAATAAAATTATTGTTTCTGTACATGGAGTCTGGTCGGTTGGCTGTCTCTCTGTAAGGATCCTTTCCATAATGTTTTCAGACACTTAGAATAACAATCTGACTAATCTGTTCAGTGCCAAAACAAGGGCTTTTAATAGACAAAGTCTGATGAGTTGCAGTTGCAGTCCCATAAGGATTACACTGCAACCATGGCTGACAGCTGCAGAGGTGTTGCTAAATATAGGACTAATTTCAAAAATTGTTGACCATTAGTCACATAGACATAAAAACATGTGATTGGACTTGGATGTTGGACTTGCTGTCTTTTCATCATCATTTTCCTGTTTGTAAGTTCTGTCTTTTCATGTGTGTAGTTTTTCATTAGCCCTGATACAACTCTATACAAACTGAACGATTAACCTTAATTCTTTTCATGGTAGACGTTTTCCAAAAATGAACCGGAGGCAGTCAGACCTTGTTTGAATACAACTGAAGATAATTAGATTCGATTCAAAATGAGGTCCGTGAAGACCTCTAACTGATGGTGGAGACCTGTGTCGAATCATATTACTACTGTTTCTGGTCTCAGTGTTTCATAAAACCAAGAACATCGTTTTTCAGTTTTCAAAGCGTGCGAGTGATCTTAACCGCTGTCATCACCATGGTTACATGTAATGAAATACTAAGTCATTGGTGCCTATAAGAGCCTCACTCTTATCTCCACCACTTATTATGGTCCCAATTACAACAGCTCTGGGAAATAATTCTGCTGAGAGAGCAGCAGCAATCAGCGATGAAGGATTTTTCTCGCCGTTATGACTCAATAAAGATTACAGGCTTGACAGATAACTCACTGCACGATATTCTTGAGTGATTTCCCAGTTTGAAAAAAAAAAAAAAACGTTCTCGCCAAGCCGAGTCTGTAAATACTTGAGAAAACAGCAGCGCTTTGTCAAGTCCAACACAGAGCTCTTCTGTGGTGTTTTGGTGTCCCAGATAAAGGAGCTGTGCTTCAGTCGTGTTATTATGAAGATTAATCAGTTACTCGCACAGGTCACTCTCAAATCTGACGAGAAAATACTTTTTTCCTTACTTCTTTGCAGAGAAAAACAGAAGACTTAGAGGTGCTCTGTGCTTTTCTTCAAAATCCCTCTGCTCTTTGTCTGCTATGACAGCTTAAACTGCAGAGGTTACTGACAAGGTTACAAGTGCAGCTCAAGCACTGTGGACACGATATCGGCAGGATCAGGGCTGAAAGACTTAATCAGGACACACAACCCTGATGCTCCCGACAGTGTTTGAGTAAAATTTTCTCTATGATTATCTTGTGTCAAGCAAGATAACCAGGACTGGAGGACAGACTCAAAAGGCAGACAAAGGCAGACTGGTGCAGTTGAAATGATTTAATTTTAACTCAAAATAAAAAAAAGACTTGCAGAGGGCTTACAAAGGGTATGACACAGGTCTCAACAGCCAACGCAAACACATTTAAAACAGGCAGGCAGTGCCCAAAACCAATGCAAAAAATCCACAACAGTGCATAAGTAAATGTTAGGATGCTGGACGTAAAAATGAAGACAAACTGACACTGAGACAAAGAAACACCAGCACTAAATACACAAAGAGAATTAGGGACAAGTGAAACAGAAATCAAAAGGGGAAAAACAGGTAACAAGACTAAAACCCAAAACCATGACCCATTCATATCCCAGGTGGCCAAATACCAGTGCTGTTTTGTCATGATTCTCTGTGTCTCATACTGATACACAAGGTAGAGACGCTGCCAGAAAGTCTTTTTAACATGTGATTGATGTTATGAAACAGTTGTAGTTTGGTTAAGTTTAGGCAACAAAACTATATTTTAGAAAGGATATTGCTTTGGATCAGATTTTTTAAAAGTAGGTTACACTACGCTACATCACGTTATGTAATGCTACATTATGTCATGTCACGTAACATTACATCACGTAAATCCAAGTCTGACAACTATCCACTGTGTCAGCCTGTGTCTTTGTCTACGGTTCTTATTGCGATTGATGAAGCGTGTATTGACAATACATATCACTGCTGTTTTATTGCCCAGGCCTAGCTTAGGTGTAGAGAAGTAACAAATAACAAATTAACATAGTGTTTTTCCTGCATGTCTCCACAATGACTAACATTAGGTTTAGAAAGTTGGTACCAAATGACAAGGCATTTTTCAAACCTCGATCGAAGCTTTTTTCGGTCTGTGCCATTTAATTAAATTTGGTTACCAGCCCTGCGCTAAAGGGTTACTTTGGGAATGAAGACTGGCTGGAGAGACTCAGTTAATTTACGTGGACAAATGTTTCACGTGGAAATATTTGTGGTGGTGTTTCCCTCTGTCCCTGTAAAGTTACATCTATGACTGCTACTTGCAAAACAATTTCTTTTCCTCTCGTCCCCTTGTGGTATGCAGAGGGAACTCACCAACACATCAGGGTTTGGGGATTAGTTTTTATTTTACAGCGTCCCATGCTAACAGTGTCTGTACTCCAGGTATTATGAGAAGCTTTGTTTCAGCTGTTTGTTTCACCGCATTTATGTTAAAACCCTGATAAACAATGGAAATTTATCATGCAAAATAGTAATAAAACAAAAGACAGATGATCCCCCGTGCTTCCTTGAAACCGTCTGTTAACTCCCACACAGCTGCTGACAAAGACCACCCAGGACTTCTTCTACCAAATCACAAAGCAAATTAACTATAAAAGAAGAATCATGATCCCCGGTGATTTCTGTTCTGCCGTTAACGCCTTTTCCTCCCTCAGACACCCAGAATAACAACGCTCGATCGCAATTCACACAGCAGCTATAGTCAGCCAGGACGCAGAGTCACACAGCAAAATAACAATAAAAACACGAGCCGGCTCCCTTGTGTGTTAAATGCTTCAAACAAATCATCCTTTCTCATACGGTTTCTTAATTAAAAAATCCTACAATACAGACAGAAAAAATCACAGCAACATAACACGACTGCAGGCAGCTTTAGCATTAAAGAAACAGGCTTGTGGATCTGGGAGCAAAGTGTAACTTAGTCTCACCCTTCCACTGAGCAAGGCATTCAAAGGAATAGGAATACATGCTATTCATTTCACTGTGGTTGACTGTGATTCCCCAGCGTTCCCATCAACTCTCTAGAAAAGCAGCAATTTTGTCACATTCCAGTTACAATAACTCAGCATTTCTGTCTCCATGATGCATCTGTTGTCGTGTCATAAAGTTGTCAAATGACACAATGTTGCGTGATACTGCGCTGACTGTAATGCTAGTTGCTCTTTATTGAGGCTGTACAGGAAACATGCTCACAGTGATGTGTATGTATACACAAAAAAATACTATTCATAATTTTACTGGGGGGTTATGTTCCCAATTGTTTCTTGGCCAGGGACAGCTGCCAGACAAACAGTGGGCACTCAAAGGACCAGTATGTAAGGTTTATTGGCAGAATAGTGACAATCACCTGAAAGTAAGGATCGTTGTGTTTTCATTATCTTAGAATAAACCCTTCATATCTACAGAGGGACTGGCTGGAAAACCAAGAAATACTGTAGTCTGACATAACTTGTAGTTTTTTACCTTTTGATTACGGTTAGAATTAAACAAACAAGATAAAACATGTTAATTAGTGAGCTTTCGATGTGCATCATCATATTGTGATTATTCTGACAGATATCGTGATGGCAATGTTTACATTTCATTTTTACTGAAAAAAAAAAGAAGATAATGCGATTTTTGCTGGAGTCTATCAAACATGCATGTTCCCTAATGTCTGGAGATCATGATTTAGAGGCTGTGACGTGTCTGTAGCATCACAATGCTTCATTTAATGTATTGTGACACATCATCAAAGAATTGCGAATCCTGGGATCTGGATATTGAATTTGGCCATATTGTGATTTCTAGAATATTTTTGCGAATTGTTCAGCCCTATATTTAAGGGTATTGATGTGAGAGTGGTATAACACCTCTAATTCTCTGGAAGAAAATGAATAAGCTTTTCTAAAATGCTGAACTTTTCCTTCAATGACTGAATGACACTTACCATGGTCAGTGTTTTAATGTGTTTCAATAATAACATTTGTTAATTAGCAAAAAGTACAAAGTGCAATTGAGGCTGACAAACAAGCAAAAATGTTGACTTGATGACTAAAGTTATGAAAAAAATAATCATGAAGAGGGGCATAAATGCGTGAACCAAATTTAATCATTTCAGTACATCCAATTGTGGTCGATATATTTCACTCAGAACCACAAATGTCAACCTTATGGTAGCTTTGGAGGAAAAGTCAGGGGATCACCAAAGTCAGTAGGATTGATCCTCCAGGGGGCATGAAGGTCTTTATAAAATGTCATGGCAATCCATCCAAGAGTTGCTGAGATATTTCAGTCTGGAGCAAAGTGGTGAACAAACAAACAGCTACCCGAGCTGCCATTCTGTGAAGCATGACGTTAGCCTGGCAGCACAATAACCAGTATTTACTTATATTGACCTTAACCATGGATTAGAAAACACTCACGTGAATAATTTTGACCAATAAGAACTTATTTTGTTGTCTATTTGTTTGAGGACTTCATCTGGTGAATCCATGAGCTATTGGTCATGTTTACAGTATCAGTCTTTTTCTCTGCTCCCAGGAGAAAAAAACTCTGCATCACTGTTCTCGCCTCAAGCGTCCACAATCTTCGATTTCGCTTGTTGTATTTTTTTTTTTCCCGGCGTCTCCGATATCTTGTTCGGCGAGCCCTTCAGTTTCTAACGAAGAGAGAAACTCAAGTATTACTGCTTTAACTAAACCACACAGGAGAACGAAACACACAAAGACCCAAATAACACTAAAATATGCATGGACCCTGGAGCTGTGCACAAACACAGAATCTGTCTTCCTCACTTTCTTTCAGACAAAATCCACCCCCGTTCTTCCTCAGAGTCTGTTACAGAATCACCAAACAAACTACCAAACCTTTGTGTTCCACAAAAAAAGAGATGTTTTAGTGGATTTCTTATATCTAGTTCCCTTGCAAAAATCACAGACAGACACAATGCTTCAAAACAAAATAGAAAAGGCTCTCTGCAAGATCACACAAACACAGAAGACAAGAACAGTGTGGCTGCAATATTTTCTTATCCTGTTATCTTAAGATAATTGCTGATAGTTAATTATCTCATCTTCAGATGACAAAGTTGTTTTACTGTGATAACGTCTCGAGGAAGACAAAGTTAATTTTCTCACGACAACAACAAGGTAATTATCTTCAAAAACAATATTTTTATCCATTAACCAAACTACCTTTTGAGATTTAAGATGTTTAGCCCACTATCTTAAAGGTCCAGTGCGTAAGATATGGCAGGAATGGAATATAATATCCAGAACAGTGTTTTCATTAGTGTATAATCATGTGTCACCCCATAATCCTCAAGTATGACTGGTTATCTGTCCTGTGAGAGGCAGGGCCTTAGTTTGCACCAACTGTTTGAGGAGTATTTTTTAATGTGTATTGCTTGCTTTTGTTTGTATCCTACTTCAGTAACTCAGTGCCCAACTTTGGCCACCCCAGTCAAAAAAGTCTGGAACTGGTTCCCGCTACTTCCAATGCCAAGATTTAGCATATCATTGACTAATTGTCAGAGCCAGTCCAGCATTAGTTTAGTTTAACAGTAGGGGCTCAACTTTGTATTTATTTGGGGTCATCACAATTTGTTTTTTTTTTCCCTCATATCCATGAAATCCACAAACATTCTCTTCTAAAGTCAACTTTTTAGCCGTCATCTCTGCCGTCTGAAAACACGATTCAGTCCTCTCTGTTCTGCCGTTATTACAAACATGTCTGAATACCTCATGATGCCTCGTCCCATCCATGGACTTTTCTCTTTTGTTGAGCTGTTTTGTTGCCTCTGACATTTAAGCCTTTATGTTTTGGTACATAATGCTCATTACAGGCTGCGAAAAAACCCCAACAAAATATGAAGTAAACAGTAATATTAGATGGTTTTACAAAACGACTCTGGCTTGAAAAGTGAGCCACAGGACATACTGACGCCAGGTTCAATCTGCACAATCTTTTTGTCTGTTAAGATGCTCACTGGGTCAGGTTGAGCGATTACAGAACCATAAAGTCTTGCTGCGACTTGGCCAAGACGCATGAGAGACACACTGGTCCCTGACCAATCACAGCTTGCCGTCTTTTATGAGCTGCGTCAGAATCGGTGATAGAAGGAAGAAAGAAAAGATGACTGCAACCTTTCTTCTGTTTCATACTGTAGTTACAACCTGCAGCAACATCATCCCTGTTTCACTTCCCCATGTTTACAGTTAAAGAGCGCACAGAGCTCTCCAACGTCAAACATTGTTGAGGACAAAAGAATTCTGTCATGCTCATCTTTCTATTGGGACATCACGGAGTGTCCCAGATGCAGCTTCAGCTGTCGTCCATTATGATGAGTACAGGATATAACAATCATTTGTTGAGCCCAATGTCCATTTTCATTCCTGATGTCCTGCGTCTGTCAGGTTAGGCTATTAGGTTTTGTTCCAAGGCAGAGTTTTTAGTGATTCAAGTTATTACAAATATCAACATGATTTTGAATAATTTTCTTACTTGTGAGACAGACAGCACTAAGTTCCAGATTCACTTTGACTTTCGATGACTCTATGATGGACATGATGGGCTCATTGACATGTTCTGATACCGATACTAGGATTTGAGATTCCTCTGATACTGCCTAAAAGTATTGACAGGAACGCACTAATCTGATATCACGCAATTTATCACACAGGGAACCCTGCGTCCCATACACCAATATCTTTTTAACCTGAGCCAGACTACACAATAACAGAAAATATGGTCTTGGATTATCTCTAAAAAGTGCCTCAAATTCCAAGTGACAAACCCGTCACTGTTATAATCATTGTAAACTGTGCATGGTGAGATTGGAAAGGTTGACAGGTGTAGCAACAATAACCGAGGGGCGGGAATAAGATTTCCTCCTTTAAATCCACCTCGGTGTAAGAAGGCAGAGGATGCAGCGGAGGAGAGGAAAACAGATCTGCTGCAGTTCGACCTGAAACAGATTTAACTTCAATGTTTCCTCCGACACGCTGGAGCTTTTGTGTGGAGGCTGAATCACAAACAACTGTACTAACTCGCATACAGAGCTGGATTTACCCAAATTAATCAGGAGAAGGAGGGAGGGAGGTGGGTGGGGGGTGTCAGGGGAGCCAGCTGAGTTTTCCATTAATTCTGCCTCTAAAATCTATAATTAAACAAAGAGACATTTTTTATCTTTGCTTTTTATGCTTATTTTTTCCCCCCTAATCCTCACTCACAGTTTTATGCGCTTCAGACTACAGAGGAATCATGTTGTATGTGTTAAAAAAGAATTTTAATCAATCTGATGATCCAATTATCATCCATCTTTTCACTTATCCATCCGTCCATCTATCTATCCGCCCCCTCACCCAGCTCTGTTAATGGATGAAGGAGTGTTTATAGACGCTGTAGAACTGAATTTTGTGGATTCGTTTGATGAGAAAATGCTGCCTGAACTGCTGAATTTATCCCTACTTCTTCTCCTTTCAACTCATCCTCTCCTCCTATTTTCTTCAATCTCTGCTCCCTTGCTGTCCCTGATCATCTCATCCTCCCTTTTGCTCCTACTTCCTTTTTTTTTAAATCCACCCCCTCCTTGTCTTTGCTTCTTGTCTCCTGCTCTTCTTTCCTACTAAAACCTCTCATTTCCTTTTCTTG